>OY720683.1:26864550-27147902 GCA_963170755.1 Amphimallon solstitiale
TTATAGATCCACAACAGAATGCAATGAATAAAAACCTTTGGAGTTTGACCCGGTACTTTGGACGTCTCGTACAATATTGGCGCATTATATACATATTGCAGATAAAGACAAATTTTATTTATTGAACTCTCCTTACAGTGTGCCAAAAAATGTATACCACAGAAATTATTAATATCAAGGGGATACCTACGAAGGTTAGAACATGGGGTAACACTTTAACAGACATCCCTAGCGTAAATTCAAATTATATTGTTTTCATACCGGGTAATCCTGGTGTGATTGATTTTTACATCGATTTTCTCGGAGAAATACACAACAGAACCAAGCAAACTGTATGGAGTATAGGTCACGCTGGGCACGATGACCTCGAATCGCATGAAATGCCTCCTTCCGAAGGGAATCAGCACTTATTTAATGTAGAAGGACAAATAAACCATAAGGTAAGTGCTAGCACGAACAAAACTACATTTTGCCTTAAAAAGTGGAAAGCACTTCATTATTTATAAATATTAAATGTAGCGCTTTAAACTTTTTGAGGTTATATTCTTGTTGGGTTTTTGTCTATACAGTTTAATTATCATACGTATCAGTAATTATACGCGTGTTATACACTCATCCATTATAATACTACCCAATATACTATACATGGGCGAGATAGGGGAATTGGATCCGATTTCACTAGGCCGATTCGTGTTTTTTCGGCTCTCGGGTACAGTATTACTTACCGATTTCCCCGAGAGCCGACAATACACGAGTCGGTCTAGTCTGAGTGAAATCGGATCCACTCTCTCATCTCGCCCATGTATACAATATACTACCACGCGATCATTTAAATTCTAAATTATAGCAGGCGGGATTTTTTTTATTAGGTTGTCCAGAATGTCAATTATTGATTAATTAACATTTTGAAACGTCACTTTGACAATTCAAATTGTAAATTAGTACTTATATACCAACTTAATTTTAATTTCACAGCCTGCTCTAATTTGGAATTTAAATGATCGCGCGGTACAACCTTTAAGTTTTCCAGATTGTGTATTGTATGACGTTTACAGCACAAAATATATTATTGTTTCAGATTAGTTTTATAGAAAACTATGTGCCCAAAGATGTAAAAATAACATTTATTGGCCATTCAATGGGGACATACGTAATTTTAAAACTGTTACAAATTAGTTCAATAAATGAAAGGGTCGTCAAAAGCTATTTATTATTTCCCACAATCGAAAACTTAGCGGACACCCTAAACGGACAATTCATTTTAAATCGACTACGACGTTTTTGGTTTTTATTGCCAATGACGGCGAGATTTTTTCAAATTCTACCTCAATTTGCGCAAAACTTCCTATTAAATTTATATTTAAAGAAACGTTCGATATCTGACACATACGCTGATGCGTTCAGATATTTCATCAATCCCTACATTTTGAGAAATTTTGCCGTATTCGGTTTAGACGCAACGCTCAGTATTAAAGAAAGGGATAACGACGTATTAAAAAATAACATAGATAATATAAAAATGTATTATGGGGCAAATGATCAGTGGACACCCCTCAGTTATTACGAGAGTCTAAAAAGGGATATACCGAATATTGATGCTGAAGTTTGCTCAAAAGGATTCGCACATTCGTTTGTCTTGCAACATTCGGTACCAATGGCCGAAATGATTGTAGAATGGATGGAGGTGAAATGATATTTAATAAAATATGTAAAAAATCTTGTGATATTCTTTTATTTCCTTTCTTTTTGTATTTTTAATGTTTTAATTGAAACGAGTTTTACGTATTAAATTGCATACCACAAACTTCGTTATTATTAATTGCAAACAGTAAACGCCAAATAAGATGGCGAGCAGTGGGAGTAAGTCGGCGCAGCATTAGCAATAGTGGGACAAATATGAAATATGAAATCTTTATGTATTATAAAGAATCTGATAAATGTTGCAAAACCAAGAAGATATAGTAGACACCAAAAATTAAATATAATTATCAAACAGTATTGAAAAATTCTATTTGAGAAAGGCTTCACAGATAATTTACAACGTAACTACTGTATATTTTCTCTTCACAAACAGACATATACTGCTGAAGCTGACCATAGGTAGTCGCGTATGCTGTAAACAAAGCATCATGTTTAATATTTTAAGTTGGACTGGACGCAGTAGAATAAGTAGGCGTACTCGTTGATATTTCACTGCAAACTTAGTGAATAGAAAAGTAATTTTATCAATAAATGTTTTCTACATTTATATTTTGACCAATCTTCTGTTTGGGTAGATGGTTTGTCTAGTAATTTTGCAATAAAATGTGAATTAGCTTAGGGTTATTCACATTTTATTGTATAATTTTGATTGTCTGCGTAGCCAACTTAAAACACCCACGAAATTCGAAAAATGATCCGAGGGATTCTTTCAAATAACAAGACAAATGCCAAGAATGCATCTTCATAGATAATAACTTTTATTGAAAAGAATTTGACTTTATCATTTGATGTTCAGTTATATAGCTAAAGTAAACATTAATTTTATCTATGTATATAGTTTCAATTATTATATGTTTTTTAGCGTATGCTACATCGTTTTCCTTCTTGTATAATAAAAGATACATATTTTAAATGCCAGTAATAATAAATACGAGGGATGTTTCCAGCGTTCTGGGAATTGAGCTCTAATTAAATTACGCAGAACTTATAAGCAATGCTGTTGGTGATAGGCAATAAGTCTTGACATGTTGATGCAGCTATACAGTGCAATATCCTTCAGTCTAGTGATGGGCAAAACCGAATTACTTCAATAATCGAGTACTCATTATCAAGTGATCTTAATAATCGGATTATCTCTCGAGCAGTTGTCACTTGCATCATCGCCCTGTATACAATTATAACTATTATTTATTAAATGCCCAACGGGTGCAATGAATACAATGCAAATGATAGAGACAGCATGGCAGAATGCTCTAGGACTATTTTTTGTATAATGTTCTTGTGTTCCATAATAAACTACTAATTATTATTTAAAGAATATGAAAATTATAAATACCTATACATTTTCATATAGTTTTTTTTATTTAAGAAAATAATAACACGTGCTAATGTTATTATGCATATCTGTTTTCGTAGAGAAAACGGACAGCAAAAAAGTGGATTTTACTGATAAATTCCTTTCTTCATCGGCGTAGGTAGAAGCGTGAGGAGTTTTTAAAATTTATTCTATTTACCTTATATTTCCTGAGATAGATAAAGTACGGAGAGTTTACTCGACTTGAACTACAAAACGCACAAATAATAATGTATTTTGTATTTTATAGATCACCACCCACTTGCTATTCAATTATATAAATAAAATTAAAAACTCTTTAAAAATACAAAATTTCAATAGTGCGCCCGTGAGCGATGAGTCATCGGCCTCTCGTGTTCGGTCTCAATTGTAATGTCTTTTTGCATTATCTCAAATTCGCTTTCTCCAGACGTGAACCCAACATGATCACTGAACAGTGGCGGATGTTGCAGGGAGGGCAACGGGGCACTGCCCCCCCCGTGACAAATTGCCCCGTAACAAATTTCTTTTAACAGATAAATTAATTATAAATACCTAATTTGTATGTAATTTTTCTGATTTGTTTGATAACAAATAATATGTTTTCGGAAGTAACAGTCCGTCTTTTCAGCGCGTTTAAAAATCGCAGTCTGACGTAGGCTCCGGGGCATCTCGCGCGACTGCCCCGTCTGCATTAGAAATCGAGCGATGAAACTGGCGCGGGTAGCGCGCGTATATATGTAAGCGGCGGGACAATACTCTATGGTGCCGGTTCAGTATGTAATATACAGCGGTGAGTGTATGTTGTAATTTCTTTCGGTGCAAAAGCAACTATGAATTGCGTTAGTAACATTAAGACAGAATTAAAAAATCTAGGTCTACCTAGACCAGATTTATTGATTAAACTAGAAGATCACAATTAGAAAACTAATAAAACCGTGACGAGAAAATTCAACAGAAGCTCTTACAGTTTATCAGATTGGTTGTGTGGGTGTAATGTGTAAAATGGTTTTTTCTATTTCGGTGCTATAAAGTTCACTTTACGACATCCGTTTTGGATTCAAAAGTATTTTTTATCGCACGCTAATTTTGTTGTTTTGACGTTGGTAACAAAAAAAAATAGAACCAAATTATATTTAAATGTCAAAATGTAAGCCTTTAATGCAACAAATATGTGCAATAGAAGTTGTACAAAGAATAAAGAGCACACATGCTAACATTTTATTTACTAATTAACAAAATAAATTGTTAAGCAGAGTTGGATGATAAGTTTTCTGATGCTACTATTGTAATTTACTTCCAAGGTTGAATAGTACAACTGTTATAAAAGTTTGTTTTTGATAATATGTCGAGACTATGTTGGCCAAAGATTTTGTAGATTGTCTTCTGCTATTTTGCAAATCTCTGGGGGCGTGCAAAATAGAAAAAATCAAGTGAACGGTGTTTTTCTACTTTGAAGAGAATAAAAACATTTTCTAGAAATACCATGCAGGAAAGCAGACTATGTGCCTTAGCAATGTGTTCCATTGAGAAACAATTACTGACATCAACACCAAACTTCAATGAATGAGTTATTAATCATTTTGCTGATCGTAAGGAACGGCGGATGGATTTTATTTTCAAACGAGTTAATTAAATAGCAAATTGGGTTTGTTTTTTGTCTGTACTTAATTTTTGATATTAAACACTCAGACCCCCGGTGCCTTCCCGTCCCAAAAAATCACGGGCCGCCACTGTCACTGAATCTGTTCAGCGATTTGAGTATGGAAAAATATGCTGTTTTCATTCTTTTATCGGTTTCTGCAACTGGAAGCACAACATGATAAAAACATTTAAAAATTGGCCCAAACTTTCAACAATCAAATTACACGCGGAAGAAATGTTTGTTTATAAACGAAAATATTACAAAAAAAAATAACTCTAAAAAAATTATAATTAAGAGAATGGAATAATTAATAATGTTTCGTAGTTCTGAATAAAACATTTTATTGATTTTATTGCGTAATTATGACGTGCATTGCCAGAAACAAAATCTTAGGTGAATATGGGCAACATTGTATGGGAAAAGCGACACATGCGCAATATGTGGTAGGGATTGTTGAGCGGGATACGTAGTCGTTTGAATCTCTCTGAAAATGAACTATTATGAGGGTATTTTTGAGGAGACATTTTTAAATATCTACGTATGTATAATAGACTTTTATGTTGTAATGCAGTATATTTTAATGTTAACATCAGTATCACAGTAAAGAAATTAAGAAAGTCCTTTTAATTTTTAAATAATTGAGATGTTGAATATGTTTTGTTGTTTCTTATGTGGGTTCGTTTTAATTAAACGTTAACACACTTTTCATTTTAAAACACTTTATTAACAAAGCTACAGTAACAGATATTAAATCTTATACATGTGTATGGCGCTACTAGAAGCCATCATCTCTGTATCTAGTTCGTTGACAAAACTCCTATTCTAGTCTAAAACTACCAATCGCTACCAATCTTAAATACTAAAAACCCTTACAGAACACGCTTTTTCTTTTTTTTTTTTTTTTTTTTTTTTTTAAGTTAATACATTAATATAAGACATAGTCACTTAAGGTTTGAGGCGGCCGAGAAGTTCTCATACTTCTTGTATTTACAGGTTTATTTTGATTTCTTATAAATAAGTCATTATCATTTACATTCATAATATCATTATCTATAGATACATCATTGTCACTACGATTAGGATTTACATCATTATCAATTACACTATTTATTATAGTATCATCAAGATTAATAATAGTTTCAACAGGCACTACAACATTATCAGGGTTAACATCGTTAATATCTGTTTCACTAACCAGAAGGTCTTCGTAAACATAATGCAAGTTAGGGCAAAAATTACTTTTATTGAAGCTTATTTTTGTTTTGTTAATTAGCTTCCGATTACGCCTAAATTTATTATTATTTAAATCTTTAACAATATAGGAACGATCATTATACTTTTCCACCACTTTACCTTTTTCCCATCTTTTATTTTTTTGAAATAAAATATTTTCGTTTATATTCAAAGGAGGTAAATCTTTTGCTGATTTGTCATAGTGTTTTTTTTGTTTTTTAGAATTACTCCTTAATTTATCTGTAACAGTAGGGCTTTCTATAATTTTAGGCATTAAATTTTCTATAGCTGTAGGAATTTTTGTTTTTACCAATTTATTTAAAAGTAGTTGAGAAGGAGAATAACCTATGCTTGGTAATGGGGTATTTCTATACTCTAATAAAAAGTTAGGCAAATCATCATAATTTTTCATTTTCTTTAACATTCTTTTTGCTATGTCCACGTATTTTTCGGCTAAACCATTTGATTGGTGGTGATGCGGACTAGAAAATTCAACTTCAAAGTTCCAGTTTCTCGCAAAATCCCGGAAACATATGCTATTGTACGGATTGTTATCTCCAAAGAATTTATCCGGTACACCAAATTTTGAAAATATTTCTTTACAAACTTTAACAACAGTTTCTGCCGTTTTGCTAGAAGTAGGAACCACTTCCATCCAATGTGAATAAGAATCTACGATTAATAAATAGTTTTGATTTTTATACTCAAAAAAATCAGAATACAAGTATTGCCAGGGTCGATTTGGAATTTCGTGTGTTATAAGATTCTCTCTTTTATTAGCTGGTTTATTTACTTGACATATTTCACATTCATTTATAAAATTTTCAATATCAGCTGACATTTTTGGCCAAAACATTACTAGTCTAGCGCGTAATTTAGATTTTTGTATTCCAAAGTGGGCCTCATGAATTAATTTTAACATTTCCTTTCTTAATTGTGAAGGTACAATAATTTTAGTATTATAAAACAATAGATTATCTGAGAGAAATATATCATCCCTTAAAGCAAAATAATATTTTAATTCTCCATCTAGAGCTCTATTGGACTTAGGCCAGCCTGTAGAACAAAAATGTTTAACTCTTGACAGAATTATGTCCTTATCAATAGCATTTTGAAAAGTTACTTTCTTTTCTGGAGTCATAGGGACATTTAAGGAAAGTGAATGCACCATATACTCCAATTCTTCATCTACTGGTGTATTTGTCTTAATGTAGGATCTACTTAAAGTATCAGCTACGTACATTTTCGATCCGGGGAGATATTCAACATTTAACTTATATTTTAATAACTTTAATAACATTCGTTGTAAACGAGCACTAACATTATCCAAACTCTTATTAAATATCGGGATTAATGGTTTATGGTCAGTCTGTATAGTTATCTCTCTGCCATAAATTAGAAATTTAAATTTTTCACAAGCAAATGTTATGCTGAGGAGTTCTTTTTCAATTTGAGCGTATTTGACTTCTGCGTGATTCAAAGATCGAGATGCAAATGATACGGGATATCCGTCTTGTAACAGAACACAACCCATGCCCTTACTAGAAGCATCAGTTTGAATAGTAATTTTTTTATTTTCATCAAATAACTTTAATATTGGTTTGTTTGTGATCAAAGTTTTTAAAGTATCTAATTCGGATTGATGAGCATCTGTCCAAATAAATTTGATATCATTTCTACTTAAATTTCTCATATGAAAAGTTAATTGCGTTAAGTTCGGTATAAACTTAGAAAAAAATTTAAATAGTCCTAAAATTCTAAGTAAATCTTTCTTATTTTCTGGTATTTCTAGAGCTAAGACAGCATTAATATTTTTATTTGAGGGTTGAACACCTTTTTTTGAGATATCTTGGCCCAAAAAATTTACTTCTTCTAGTTTATATTGTAATTTACTAAAGTTAAATTTAATTCCGTATTTTAAAGCTCTTTCTAGGACAGTTTTGAATGCTTTATCATGTTCTATTTCATTAGAACCTGTAACGATTAAATCGTCAAAATATATACTTACACCAGGTATATCACCAAATATTTCCATATTTTTTCTTTGGAATATTTCAGGTATTGAATTTAGGCCAAAGGGTACTCGATTAAATTTATATCTACCAAAGGGGGAATTAAAAGTACATAAGTTAGAACTGCTTTCATTAAGTTGGATCTGCCAAAACCCATCTTTCATATCTATGACCGAAAACATGGTCTTACCTACCAAATTGTTTAAAATATCATCACATTTGGGTATTATAAAATGTTCTCTGCAAATAAATTTATTTAGTGGTTTGGGATCAAGACATAAGCGAAGGGAACCATTGGGTTTTTCTACTATCATTAAAGAATTTACCCATTCAGTAGGATAATTTACTTTTGAAATTATACTTTTTTCTTCTAATTCATCTAGAGTTTCTTTAAGTTTTTTATGTAGTGATAATGGTACTTTTCTCTGAGTCTGAATGACTGGAATTGCATTTTCTTTTAATTTTATATCTACGAATCCTGGTATACAGCCAAGACCATTAAATATTTCCATAAATTGTTCATAAAGGTCATTTTTGTTATTTGGTAATAACGTAAACTTATCAAGTAAATTATTCTCAATTGCATTTAAGCGACATATTAATTTGAATTTTATACAGTCTGTTAATCCTAATATCGGTTCAGAATCAAGATCTACAATTAGAAATTTCAAATTGCAAGATTTATCTTTATAGCTACATTTTAAAATTAATTCACCTAGTACATTAGTTTTGAAATTTCCATAAGAAAGAATAATACTTTTAGTTGGAATAATAGAGGATTTCTGAATATTTAATTTGCTGAGAATTTTTAGTGGTAATACACTTGATTCTGCACCTGAATCTAATTTAAATCTAATATTATGATTATTAATTAAAACATATTCATACCAACATGATACATTCAAAGAATTTTCTTTATGTTCATAAATTTCAACATAGTTGTCTTGATTTAGTTCGGTTTTTCTTTGTAGAATATTTGAATTGTCTTCATTCGATGTCTGGATTTCTTCTATTTTTTCTTCGTATCTTGGGTTTTCATTTTTCTCTTTTTTATCTTTTGCATCCTTTCTAGAATTTTTGAAATCTGATGTGGATAGTTGATTTTTATCTTTCGAGCGACACATTTTTGCAAAATGTCCTTTCTTCTGACATACAGCACAAGTTTTGTTGTATGCAGGGCATTTCCCTCTCGTGTGTTCAAAGCCACATCTTTTGCATTTAATTAGTGCTAGTGAAACTGCATTGACTCGCTCTTCTGGAGTTAATAATTTTATATGCTGCTCGGATAATTCTACAGATTTACAGTATTCTTGTATTTTTTCAAGGCTCATGTCAGGTTCTCTAATTAATCTTTGTTGTATTTGTTTGTCATTAATTCCTAGAATTACTCTGTCTTTTAACATTCTGTCAATATATGACTGTTTACAGTTGTCCTTTGAGCACATGAATTCGCAGTTAGCAGCTTGCTTTTTTAATTCAGTTATAAACGAATCAATGGTTTGATCTTCCTTTTGAATAATATTATTGAATTTAAATGTTTCCATTGTTATATTTTTCTTGGGTAGAAAATACTGGTCAAAACAGTGTAGGACATTTTCTAGTGTTTTTATATTATCCTTAGGAAAGGTATTGTATATATCCAGACCTGTTTCTCCTATTGTATGTAACAGTAAGGCAATTTTTACATCTTCCTGTTCTTTACTTTTTCCTGATGCTAGCATAAAAATCTCGAACCTTTGTTTCCATTTCGGCCATTTACTAATTGAATCTTCCATGGAAAATTGTTCTGGTGGTTTGCACTCCATTTTGTTTTCGTTACCTATCTATTGGCGGGAACTAGTATGTTATCAGGATTGTTATCACGTTTTAATTAATACTTCTGACACCATGTTTTGTTGTTTCTTATGTGGGTTCGTTTTAATTAAACGTTAACACACTTTTCATTTTAAAACACTTTATTAACAAAGCTACAGTAACAGATATTAAATCTTATACATGTGTATGGCGCTACTAGAAGCCATCATCTCTGTATCTAGTTCGTTGACAAAACTCCTATTCTAGTCTAAAACTACCAATCGCTACCAATCTTAAATACTAAAAACCCTTACACAACAGAATATTTGTGCAGACTTTGCCGCAAAATAAAGTAATCTGATCTGTCAGTGATATCTTCACCTATTTTTTGTGCCAACCAAGGCAGTGTCACTACGTATTGCGGAATACTTCACGACAGTGATTTAATATTCATTATTTTCAGAACGTAGTACCTAAGTAAGCTAACGCAAGCTTCTTTCTAACATTCATCATTACTATTTTGAAAAATTTACCTGACAAAATTCAAATTGTTAAATCGTAATTTTTAACAAACGCGATTGCGTTTATTTTTTCTCAGAAAAATCGAAAATGACGCACATTAAGACCCGACTTGTTGCATTGATGTCAAAGGTCTTAATTATTCCCGATTTTTACCATAATTACTTATTTGTATTATGTGATAAATATGTTAAAGATATGTACGTATTTGCGACAAAACTGAAAAAGAGAACTTTGAACCGGTATTGTTAACTTGTATATATTTTATCAGGCAAATATTCAATATAAAGGAAGATAGTCACACTTATTAAAAGCAATCCTTTTCAAGTTTCCATAAGGAATGTATACTACAGAAATTATTGATATTAAAGGGGTACCTACTAAGGTCAGGACATGGGGCAACACCTTAGCAGACATTCCTACTGAAAATTCAAATTATATCGTCTTCATACCTGGCAATCCTGGCTTGATTGATTTTTATATCGAGTTTCTGGGAGAAATACACAAAAGAACCAATCAGACTGTGTGGAGTATAGGACACGCTGGTCACGATGATATCGAATCGCATAAAATGCCCCCATCAGATGGAAACGAATATTTATTTAATTTGCAGGGACAAATAAATCACAAGGTAAAATAAGTACAATTCAAATTATATTTATAAACAAAATAGGTATTATGATTAGGTATATCAACTTATATTCATATTCAAAAACTATTGGCGATTCATTTTAAGATGGCAGCTTTCATGGTTTTCTTTGTAAGTTGTAATAAAAACTTTACAACATTCAAAAAGGTGCATGAATCGCCATCAGAGATATAGAGGAGGGGAGAATGCTCTTGTACCAGTGCGCATTCAACGTAACACGGCGCAACAACAGCCGCCATTTTGGTCCCGTGTGTTGACATCGATAGTGATTTGTTCATGTTTGTGTAGGTTATGTACTTTTTTCGTGGGTTGTGTATGTACCATTTTTGTGTTTATGCACTAATTATTGCGTTTTTGTTTGTGAGTTTTATATATTGTTTTAAGATAGACGTGTTTCTTGTGAATCGCGTGGTAGGTAGGTACCTAAAACATGAGGATAAGAAAAGAAAATAGATTAGTTTCACTTGCTCAAGCGATCGGGTTTATTATTGTATGAAAGTTTTAGATTGAAGCTTAATACATAAATATCCATATTAAAATGTCGTTAACTGTAAAAGGCTAATCAAACTAATAAATATGTTTGCTCAGAACACTTCGGAGATGAAAATTATGTGCAAAGAGAGAAGTGTTCTACCATCTTTTAAAATAAAAGTGGAAACGGCTGCTGTTGATGAAATTTGAACTATTAATTCTATGGTGTTAATAGACGAAACCTCATAAATGAGTTATTAATTTAGTCAACTTAATTTTGACTATCTTTTTAATTATTATTTCCTTATTTATCGCTATTTTGTCTGTAATTCATTATCACCCTTATGTTCTTTTCTGGGTCGGCCTCCTCACTTGTTTCTTTTTCTTTCAAAGTCACACTTTTACTTTCTAGTACGTAGTATAAGGAAGTATTGTGATGATGAACATTTTCGACCTTGAGATTTTTGCAGATGTCGACGTTTTGAAGTCCCCTGAACCAAAAAGTGATTTTTGAAAAATTCTCTCTCGTTCTCTCCCCCCCCCCCGCCCCCTTTCTCTTTTTGCCAATATTTCGTCAACTACTAAGTCTAAATAAATTTATAAAGAACTCAAATGTACTCAAAATTAAATCTGAGAAAAAACTATTAACAAACATTTTTCGAAATTCCTACCGGAAGGTCTTTTAAATCAGTTCTTTGCGAATAGGTACCTCGCAAACCATGCTTTCTAAGCAGATACATTATGAGTATAAAAGTAGGTATTTAAAGCTTGATTTTTGATATCTTTTGTACCTATAAAAAGAATTTCAAAATTCGCACCGGAAGTAACACTTTTCTGTTATCGAATACCCATTTTTTGCAAATATGTGGTGTATGTGTTCTACAGAGGTTTATTAAGAGAACAGAATTACTTTGAATAGGATATTGAATAATTTTTGTATAAAAGAAATCTCAGATTTATTTTTTTAAGAGGATTTAAAAGTATTTAAAACTAAATTTAGAACAACTTTTGTATAATTTGAAACGCACGTACATACGTATAAGAAAGTCACCTGGTGTGGCCACACCTCATTTTATTGATAGCTTATGGGTGCTTCTTACCTCTCGGTTGAAATGGCTGACATTATCAATCTTCCTTGCAGGTAAGAGCATTTTCCCATTCTCTTTATTTCTGATAGCCACCTTATTAGAATTCACTATCATCACATTTTGAGGTTATGATACCGTTTTCTCTACACAGCTCGTTTAATATAAACATCAATAAATGTATGTGTAAATATACAATGAGGTCAATCTCAATTGTGGCGGTATTTTAAAAATTTCTAGACTGGTTTATTTTATTGTTAAACAGATACATACAGGTACCTATTCTGAATACGTACAATCGCTGTCATTTTGTTTCAATTTTTTGTCATTTTACCACATTTCACTTGCTTTTTATTTCTGTGTTCCTGCGCTTTTCGAAATCTGTCTTTATAGAGACAATATTGTCAATTAAATATTCAGCTGTTTAGTTTAGTTTGTTTTTCTGTATTACCAGCTAGTCAATGTAGCCAACTTAAAAATTTTAGCCATGCAACCTTCACCTGAGATTGATCACACTGTACATATATTCGATGCGGTCTAAATTTATAATTAATATCAATTTCTTTTAGATTACTTTTATAGAAAATTATGTACTATCCAAGGATGTGAAAATAACATTTATTGGGCATTCAATGGGAACCTATATAATTTTAAAACTGCTAAAAATAAGTTCAATAAAGGATAAAGTCGACAGAAGCTACTTGTTATTTCCTGCTGTTGAAAAAGTAGCCGAAACGAAAAATGGGCAATTAATTTTAAGTTTAGATCGTCTTCGAATTCTTATTCTATTCCTCGTTAGATTTTATCACCTCTTACCCGCATTCGCTCAAGATTTTGCAATGCGTTTGGCTTTAAAAACCTGTTCGGCACCAAGTCATTTTGCTAATTCATTTAAGTCTTTTGTTAACCCTTATATTTTGGAAAATATCCGTTTAGTAGC
Organism: Amphimallon solstitiale; assembly: GCA_963170755.1. NCBI lineage: Eukaryota > Metazoa > Arthropoda > Insecta > Coleoptera > Scarabaeidae > Amphimallon > Amphimallon solstitiale. The sequence goes on from OY720683.1 coordinate 26,877,933, forward strand.
TATAGACGCCAGGGATAAAATTAGAGAAAGGGATGATGAAGTATTACGAAGTAATATTGACAATATAAAAATGTATTATGCGGTAAATGATCATTGGACACCGATTTCTTATTATGAAAATCTCAAAAACGATATACCGAATATTGATGCTGAACTTTGCTCAAAAGGAATCACACATGCATTCGTGCTACAACATTCCATAGAAATGGCCGAAATGGTTGTGGAATGGATGAAGCTTAAATGATCTTCAGTGAAATGTGTTGTTATATTATATTTTAGAATTCTTGCATGCAATCTGTCTTTCATTGATAGCTGTAATAAATTTTACTTATTTATACGTTCGAAGTTAAGAGAATATATTGTTATAAATATATAAAAAATATGAAAATGTTTTAATGATTATTTCGCTTAGCATGAATCGCCAATACTATGACATTTTGAGGTTATGATATCGGCTTTCTTTTATACTGTTCGTTTAATATAAACACCATCAAATGTATGTATAAAAAATTATACATACATTTAATGCGGTCTATACATAATTAATATTAATTTATTTTAGATTTCTTTTATAGAAAATTATGTACCCAAGGATGTGAAAATAACATTTATTGGCCATTCAATGGGAACCTATATAATTTTAAGATTGTTAAAAATAAGTTCAATAAGTGAACAAGTTGACAGAAGCTACTTGTTATTTCCTACTATTGAAAAAGTAGCCGAAACGAAAAATGGGCAATTAGTTTTGAATTTACAACGTTTTCGATTTTTCATTTTATCCTTGGCTAGATTATTTCAACTCTTACCAGCATTTGCGCAAGATTTTGCATTGCATTTGGCTTTAAAAACACGTTCCATACCCTCTCATTATTCCGAACCATTTAAGTATTTTATTAATCCTTATATTTTGGAAAATTTTCGATTGGTAGGTATAGACGCAACGGATAAAATTAGAGAGAGGGATGATGAGGTATTACGAAATAACATTGAAAATATAAAAATGTATTATGGGGCAAATGATCGTTGGACACCGATTTCTTATTATGAGAATCTCAAAAAGGACATACCCAATATCAATGCTGAACTTTGCTCAAAAGGATTCGCACATTCATTCGTGATACAACATTCGATACCAATGGCCGAAATGGTTGTGGAATGGATGATGGCGTAATGGTCTTAAGAAAAATATGTGGTATATTTAAAACTCTCAAATATATTTTGTCTTCCATTGAGAGCTCTATTAAATTTATACATTGACCCTTGTAGTGTTGTTTAAAACAGTGTATTTTTGCAAATAGATAATAATAAAGAAAATATAAATTGTTGTAATGGTTCTTTTATAAAAATACAAATATTAATATCTAACCCAATCATGGGAAGTCTTTTTAGACAAATGTATTTACTTTTCCAAATTAATGTATATCAAGCAGATTAGGATAAGACCGCAAGTCTAGACAAAGAACATATTTGTAGCTAGTAGATTTGTTAATATTATCAAAACAAATAAAATTTCTATATTTATTGTAACGTAGCTTAATTTCTTCCATAAGATGTGGCAGGAATGCAGAATTATGGGGTTTTCCTGCTACTTTTTTTAGGTATATGCTTAAGCGACATTTACCAGATATTTTCGGCACAAATTTATTGTACGAAGGTCAGTCAATATCTATCGAATGCCCCCTATTTTTTTCTACCTAAATAAAGTTAATTAAGTGTAAAATTATGATTTGGCGCTATTCCTCAAACCTTCTTCTACAATCCACTGCAATAGTAACTTTCTGCGTCAACGAATGGTAGCACTGCAGTCGCTTGCAAAATGGCCGACATCGACGTTCGTATTAAACTTATTAAACAGCGTTCTGTAATTAAATTCTTGAATGCAGAAGGTGAAACGCTCATTCGCATTCATGAACGACTGAAAAATGTGTACGGTGATGCAACAGTGGATGTCAGCACTGCAGACGATGGGTCGTCGCTGTGACGAAGCTGAAGGACGAACACCGTTGGCTGACGAAATGCGGAGCGGCAAGCCGTTGACTACAATGACTCCACGAAACATTCAGCGAGTCGATTGTAACGAACCTGCAGCGTTAATTAAATAAAAATGTCACTATTGTATATATTTGTCGAACCTGTAAATAATCATTCAAGATATGTATAACATTTTTATTGTATTTCTAATTAATGAGTTTGCGTAACCGCCTGTATATTTGTATATTTCTCAGTATTTTTGATAATTTGTTTAAGATGGTATTAAATTGTTAAAACTTTCCGTGCATGAAATGGAAAAATACATGACACGTCACGTTTTGGGCACGGATCAGTTGTACATGATTTTTACAGTCAAGTGGGAGGATTTTTTGGCGTGCTTAAATAGCTATATAAGACCGAAAAAATTTTATGTAAAGTACTTGTTTCCTAAAAGCCATTCAGATCATCCCTTGGAGGAATATATTCCCTTGAACATCAGGTTCTGACACTTGTAGTTCTTTCCTACTGCGATTTACTTCTTGTCCAGCCGACGAGGCCTACTAAGATACATCCATTCGCAGGTGTGCACGCCGACCCGTAAGGTGCATAATATACCGTTTTCGATTGTGAGGGAAATGCAGAACCCTCTATTATACGCAACTAAGTAAACGTGTTCAAATAAGACTGTCAGTATTTAAAATAAATTATTTTTATAATGTGCACACTTATTTAATTATTTATTAAAAATAAATAATCCGTACCGTAATTAACCACATTATACGATGACATCATTCGTGGTCACCGCCGGATGATTGCTGATGATTTGTGTCGCATTCTCTCGCTCAGTAAAGGGAGTGCGATGATGATTATTCAACAACTGGGGTATTGAGAGGTTTGCGCAAGATGGATACCAAGTATGTTACCGACCAGAATAAAGAAACAAGAAAAAAAATAACCTCACAACACTTGTAGCCCTACCGTTTGAAGGGTGATGATTTTCTGGAAAAAATTGTAACCGGAGACGAAACATGGGTTTATTTCTTTGAGTCTAATCAAAGCGGCAGTCAATTCATCGAGGACGAAAAAGTTCAAAACTGTGCGATCAGCAGTAAACATATCGCGACAGTGTTCTGGGATACAGAGGGTGTGATCGTACTACTTATTATAACATATGAGCCTACAATAAAATTTTATTGCCACATCAAACAATGTGTTTGTTGTAGTTCTCGAATATCAGATATTTCCTTTTATTGATCTAATATAAAGATGAAATGTTGACTTGTCTAATGTAGTACAATACGTGATCACAAGCACATAGAGGTTAAAAATTCATGTATTAGTGCGGGGAGGAATGAATTTGATTTTTTATTCTTAGAATACTTGGAGACATTCTTGGGAGGATGCACAAGTGCATAATTTTCAATAAACCATTGGTAATCAAGGACAACTGGCAGGGTCCTGGCCCTAGCGGCAACATCATTAGGAGGCCCCAAAAAATAGACTTTTTCTTTTGGGACTTCAGTTAATCAAATTCATTCATATTTTTTTATAGTTTATCAAAAATGAAAGTTGACACTTCCACAATAACTCATTTTAATAAATAAAAATAACACAACATTGGTATACCTACATATTTTTGCATTTTGAAAAGGAATACATTACAAAAAAAAATTACTAACTTCATTTTTTCTGGCTTTGATTTTAGCAAATATATATATAATGCCAAATGCCATAATTAATAGAGTCCATTACATCTGAATCAATGCATGACAACGATAGGTCACTTGTTTTGTTTTGGTGTAAGTTGCTCCTTAAATAATTTGAAAATGATCGTTCAGCAATTGCGTTTGAAATATAGGCATCGTCAAAAATATTTTAAAAACTGTCTCTACGTTCGGAAAAATGTATACAAAAATATTGGAAATCTAGTTCTAAATACTTTTGTACTCTTGATAAATATATATAGAATGCATAATTTACAACATATTTGCAAAAAATCGCTATTCGGTAGGAGTAAAAGTAGTACTTCCTGTCCGAATTTTGAAAAAAATTTTATAGACAAGATGTTAAAAATTAAGTTCTAAATACTTTTATACCCGTAACGTACCTGTCTAAAAGCATGACTTGCGAAATATTCGCAAAAAACTGATTTTTGATAAGGTAAAAGACCTACTTCCGGTAGGAATTTCGAAAAACTTTTTAAATAAAATTGTTCTCAATTTTAATTTTAAGTACATATGAATTCTTTATAAATTTGTATAAACTTAGTATTTGACGAAATATTGGCAAAATTCGATTTTTTCACTGAAGTAAACTACTACTTCCGGTCTACCGATTTTACTGACAAACTAATCAGATCTCAAGAGGGAGATTATACACGTAAATACTTAATTTGGAATTGATATCAACAGCGGTTTGACCGCTATCGTGGTCACACACACACATACTGACATACACACTCACACACAGAGAGAGAGAACAACATTTTTTAAAAACCACTTTTTCGGTATCAGGGGATTTCAAAACGTGGACATCTGCAAAAATCTCGAGGTCGAAAATTTTCATCATCACAATACTTCCTTATACCGTTGATTAAAGTCGTCCCGCAAACCCCTTGCCGAGAAACATCATCGCTGCCTCGGGCTGTTTCGAATCTCGGACCCAAACGATTGATGCATCGCTATAGATCTCGGACCCAGTTTCGGCTACGCTCAGTGCTATGTAGTTGCGCATCTTTATGTATTCCTTCAATCAACGCTTATACTACGTATAAGAAAGTACAAGTATAATCTCCAAACTCAAATAGGGATATGTATAAGACGTATATGAACAAAACTCTAATATTTTAGTAAGTAACTTTTTCTTAATTATTAAGTAATTTTAGATAAAAGAAGTTAATTACAAAAACATTAGGATTTTGTTCAAAAACTATAAAATAAAACCATTAATTTTGGATAAGAATGTACTATATTTAATTTCAATATTTGCCGCCATTTAATTTAGTACCTGAAAATTTCAAGAGATGAGTCTGATAGGGTTACAAAATTTAGTATTTAGTTACCCATCTCCTATGTATAAATAAGTTATCTATGATATTATGTATCTTAATGAACATCATTAAAGTACAGGCCAGGGTCGGCATATCTAATAATACAATTAAAGTATGGGAGTAGAAAAAATATTTTATTTTACAAGTATAAGTAAGCTGCCTTTTATATTGTTTGTGAGGAGTAAAAATTTAAAATGGGCCCTACAGAGACAAACCCCTAGTTTGCGCCTAATGGTAAATGCGGCCCTGCCAACTGGATCCCGTTATTGAAACGATAGCGAGAACAATTGTTAAATTCCCAATTTAATTACGTACTTTATCAGACTTTATCGATTTCCATGAATTAACTGCTTGTACACCTCTCTGACAAATACCGGCAGCTGTTATGTTTTATTTGAAAATTTAAGTAATTAATCTGAATATTTAGTCGAAACTCAAATAAGGAAGATTATAATCTCCCGTAACATTTTGACCACAGCAGTTCGTTTTTCATTAATATTAATGATAATGAGCAAGAAGCAAACACTATGGGTGACTGTTAATAACGTTCCCACAAAAGTTATTACTTTGGGAAAATCCATAAAAGACGGCTCAATTAATGATTCCGATGAAGATTTAAATTATATTATCTGTATAACGGGTAACCCGGGTATAACAGAAGTTTATGTGGAATTTCTGGAAGAAATTCACAACAGAACTAACCAAAATGTTTGGGTTATCGGACATGCGGGGCAGGAGATTACTGATACAATAAGTATGCCGCCTCCAGAAGAAAATAAGCATTTGTATGGTTTACAAGGTCAAATTAAACATAAGGTATATTTTTAGTAATATTGCCATACCTTTTTTTTCAAGTTTCACTCGCAACTAAATCAAATTTTAGCAAACATTCATCGAAGATTTTGTACCTCATAATGCCAAAATAACACTTATTGGACATTCAGTAGGATCATACATAATTTTGGAACTCTTAAAAATACCTTCGATTAAGTCTAAAGTTGTAAACAGTTATTTATTATTTCCAACAATTGAATATATGGCAGAATCAGCTAATGGAAAGCGATTTATGGCAATGATGAAGTATCTTTCCTTTTTAATATCTTCTCTCATTATATTTTTTAATTTATTACCAATATTTATACAAAACTTTCTAATAAATATTTATTGCAAGATTGGTGGGATTCCCCATAATTACATTGATATAATTAGAAGGTTTATTAATTCGTTCACAATAAATAATGTTACTAATATGGCTTCCGAGGAAATGCTTCTGATACGAGAAAGAAGCAATGAGACTTTGATGGAAAATATTGATACTATAAGGTTATATTACGGCACCACTGATGGATGGGTACCACTTACTTATTATTATAATTTGAAACAAGACATTCCAAATATTAATGCTGAAGTTTGTGATAAGGGTTTTTCCCATGCATTTGTTTTAAGGGATTCCAAAGGGATGGCAAACATCGTAATAAACTGGATTAAGATGCAATAATTTTACACAACTTTTTTTAATGAAATTAACAAAAATATTTGAAAGTAATTTGTTGAACTTATTTATTTTAACTTGGAAATAATAACATGTGAATGAAGTAAGTACTATTCCTTTTATTTATCAGTCACCTACATTTTTCATTAATGAATCTTTTCTGAGAACTTTTCTTTTTATATTAAGGGAAGCAACAGACATTTCAGCAAGTAAAGAATATGCTTAAACATCATTTCTAAATTGCAGTATTTTAATAAGAAAAGGAATAAAAAGAAGGCGATTATAAAGAAAATGATTTAATACAAATAAATAATATTATTATTATTATAACGAATAATGGAACTTTAAAGTACAATAAATAATGCTTGTAATGGTTGACAATATGTAAAATGATGAGCTTTAGAAATATCCTCTGAAGAAGAACACCATTGCATAAACCCACTTAGGAATAATACGAGTTTCATTCGCAGGCAATCCCAAGGCATATAATTTCTCACATTCTTCATGCATTGCTTTTTTTAATTCGTGGCTTTCAGTTACTATTGCAATTTGTGTTTCTAAGTCTTTCTTAACTGATCTTTCGCCAAAATTCGGTGAACCAATTAACGATAAACATGGATATTTAGCATTGGGTGGGTAGTACCATAATCCTTTGCCATGATAAGTCCAACCTTGTTTCAGGTACTCCTGTAATGTAACTCGATGAGTCTGTCCTAGCTTTTCTAATTTTAATTTAAATTTTTGTGCTATCAGACTATATGCATCTGGAATGCCACCAGCTGCTCCTTTTGCTCCTTTAAAGCCATTTGCCTAAAATGACAATAAAGAAACAATGCTTAATTAAAAACATGACATGATAACTTACATTAGGATGAGCCATTAATAACTTGCATATTGCTCTTGAATTATACATGATTGTTTGCATATACTGATGAGTTAGATTAAAATAGCCTGTGGCAATATAAAGTTGAGTACCTTTAGGAGCCTCAGCTAAAATTCTCTCTGTGACTAATGCATCTTGTTCGACGCCAAGTTGCCCCATTTGTACTAACGGAAAGACCCAAGTATCTATAAAATCCTATAAAAATATACTGTATTTCTCAAGGTAAATATTTATTTACCATAACCATCTGCTATATGAGAGTTCTGATCATTTTTAGCATCCAACAGATAATTTTCAACTAAATCTTTTGCTTTTCCAATGAATTTACTTTTCAATCCTTCATAAGGTAACTGAGTCCAACCTTTGCTTAATCCTACTTGATCATCCTTGCTTAATTGTAGACTAAAATTTTGTACACGTTTCACTAAGCCGCAATAAAAATCACATACATTTTTATTAGTTATCACATAATATCTATCTTGTCTATTCGTAAAATAATCATTTGATAAATTCGCCCCACTTATTACTAGAGTATCATCAAAAATATATAATTTCATATGTTGCAGCCCAAATAATTCATTCCACCTATTTGGTGCTAATTTCTTTCTTAATCCCCTCAAGATTGGAGTGTGATATAAGGATACATTACAGTTGATATCATTTTGTTTCAGTAAAGGTATCAATAACATTCTGGAATTGTTTGTAAATCTACTTCCTCTTGTATAGTCCAATAGTACATTTACTTTTAGTGTTCCATTAGTGAAATTTCTATTATTTAGTATAGCATTGACAAGATTAGTCTCTAACAAACCGTTACCTAAATATAAACTAACTAGTGTTATTCTTCTTTGTGCTGTGGAACACATATCCTGTAATATTTTGTAAAATTCCTGTGGCTCGTGTAGTATCGAGACGTTTTTTGATTTTACTGGAAAGCACGGTGCCATGGAACACAACCAATTCAAGTGTGTTATATCATTTTGAGTGAATGGACTGGGATATATTACGGACTCATGTTGCGTACTTAAAGACGTCTCAATAAGAGTATTTAACATTCTTCGAAACATCCTGTTGTATAAAGAGTAGATTTAAAAATTCAATAATTTTGAACATTAATTATATTACCTGACTTTTCAATTTTAGAGTAACGCCAAGGATAAATTATAATACAACAATGAATTAACTACATATTTTAGTCAGAATGTATGCAGGTGTTTTTCTGGCATAAACATGTGTAATGAGCTGTTAGCCAATTTTTGTTCATTTTCGTCGTAATTTGTCATTTAAGTACTGCAATCACTGCAATGCAATTCGAATGCATCGTATCATATGATTTCACAATTACAAAAATGTAAGGTTATTTTTAACAAATTTGTATGTTTGGTTGCAGAACTTAAGCATCTATTTTTGACATTAAAGAAGTAATGCTGGTGTCATCTAATGTATATGTTACCGTGAAAGACCGAAAGTAGTGAATGTCAACATCCGCCGGTGGATGTCGACAAATACCAAATGCCTTGGTGAAAGTCCGAACCTGGTCCGAACATTTCTTAATTGTATTATAGATTCGGACTTTTACCGGTATATGTCGACAAACACAAATGAGGTCCGGTGAATGTCGGAAACGGCAGGTCGCAACAAGTTTTTAGACGGTTCCAGCATCTTGTTTCAGTTAGCTTTGCCTTCGTCAGTCTAACGCAACGTTTGACAGCCTGCGGGCACGCTCCCTAACCTAATTTAATTTTCTTATTAGAAATTATAATTTGTATTCAATGGCTACTACAGTGAATCGTGATAAGTTTTTTGAAAAGTTACATGCCTTAATTGGAAGTAAACGAGAAGACAATTGTCTTCTACTTCAAGCAACAAAAATGTTGCGAACTTCAAAAAAAAAGTTTCCTCCTGCCCAAATTGGTGATACCGTAAGAATTCAAGTCCCTGATGTCGACCGTGGTCGTACAGACCCTCGAAATGTGTTAGCGGTTGTTGTTGGAATAGAGGATTCAGCCTTTTATAGACTAGCTAACAAAAATGGTACCTTGAAGCAGCTTTTCACCCGTAATCAGTTCGTAATTTGTAAAGAAAAGTTAGTTTCCATGGACGAAGTTTCAACAAAAGAAATGTCGCTAAGAGAAGCAGCTTCTGCTAATTCAAAAAGTGGAGGGCAAGGCTACACACGTTGTAACTGCAAAAGAAAGTGTTCCACGACTAAATGCAGCTGTAAAAGCAAGGAACTTTTGTGCAATTCGAAGTGTCATGGTAGTTTATGTTGTTGCAATAAATAAGATATTGTTATTATTTTTTATATTTCATTTTATATTTTTATGTTCTACTGTTTGTTTTGAGTTCAACAAAGTCTTTTTCCCATATTATTTTAATAAATAAAGACCTATGGGTTTTTTTTTTTATTTAAAAAAAAATGTTTTTAACATACACCATGAGTGCATGCTGAATGTCGACAATCGCCGGTGTAAGTTAGAAATAATGAAATTTCACCAATATTTCGGACATACGTCAAGCAACGTTGAGAATGTTGACATTCACCGGTGAATCTCGACATTCACCAGATTTCGGTCTTTCACAGTAACATATAAACTCTCAGAAAAGATAAGAGATATTTAGGGATCTATAATAGACATAATCAATATGTCATGTAGAATTCTGTGAACAGTTAATAAACAGAAATCTGTAACTTGATTATTGTATCTTTTGCCAATGCAAGTTTACGCTTTCGAATACAGAAGTCGTCCTAATAAGTGTTCAATACTTTGTGGAAATCTCAATTAAGTCTCACAAAATCAACACTATTTTTATTAATGCTAAAAGAAGAGAAGACATTCTTCATACTTAAATTCTATTAACTCAAATTACTTATGTACTCGAGCACATTACCGCTTTCTATTAAATTATCATTATTTTGCATAAGTTCTGTCCGTGCAACAACGCACACACATATAATGTAAAATTGCACAACTATTTACTATTTTTCTCACTTTATCAAAAACTCAACGAAATCGTCTTTTTGAATCTCTCCTCCAATATTCTTAAATTTCCATCACTTATTATTTGTTCATTCTGTGAATATAAACCTTTTTCTTTTTTGTTTATATAATTTTGGCATATGGCAACGTGTGGGCAGTCAATACAATATTTATACTGGATAATATTAAAAAGTGGCTAAAATGGGAAATTTGAATTTATATTTTATAGAACTGGGAAATTTAATTTTTTTATTCTTAGATGAACAGCCATCTATCGGTAGAAAGTAATAAATGAATATAACCTCCTGCCTTATGTTGCATAAAGATGGTGGCTTTTTATAGATAATGTAGAATTCTGTTATCAGTTAATAAACAGAAATCTGTAATTTGTTACTTTTGCCAATGCAAGTCTACGCTTTCGAATACAGATGTTGTTCAAATAATCGTTCAATACTTTGCGGAAATCTCAATCAAGTCTCACTTTATATAATTTATATCTTATAATAGTCTTAGCAAAGAGGAATAAATAGAATAAAACGAAGCAGTAAATTTCCTAATTATTCTTTAATTAAGTTATTTTCTTTTAAACAGATATTTTTCGGGCAGTTTTACAATAGAATAATTATAAAAAAACAGTAGTACAAAAAAGAACAATAATAATAATTATTATAATGGAATAATAAAATATTTATATATCAAAATTGTGGAAAAAAATCATATTTTAACATAGAATCAGTTCTTTAATAATTCACTCTTATTTTGTTTACTTGCAAATTTTAAATGTTACTAATATGGATAAATATATATTGTGAGAGAAATTCTACCTGAGTGTTGTAAAAAAATACATTTTTCATGAAAGTGCCCAATGTAAGAAAAGGAAATATTTTTTTTACATCAGGTTTATTTTATGATTAGAATTATACATTTTTTAAATATAATATATAACTAACATCTTTCACTTCTACGACTTTAAGGCTTTTGTGAGTGTATTACAAAGTAAAGGTATTGTATAATCATATTTATATATTATTATTCTTTTTAATCATATCAACTTTTTTTAACTAGCACTTTTCTTTGGTAGCTTATCGAGTTCAGTTATTATAAATGATCAACTTCACTTTTTTGCTTTCTTTTTCTCTTTTTGTATGACTAGCTTAAGGATATCACTCGAAAAAATGTATATATAAAAAAGAAAGTATATATGTATATAAAATGTTAATTTTCGTCGACATTATAATTTTTTTATTACTTATAGTTTAATACACATTTCGAATAGAATGAGTTTAGGCCGCCAAAATCACAGCTTGTGTATTTAAAAGTAAAAATAATTGAAACAAAAAAACTTAGGAGATATCTAATAAAAATAAGATTTTTTTTATGTGTTGGTAATTTTTTAGGCGACCTGAACTGACAAGATTTCGAAATATTTACAATATGATATTTTTGATGTGTCGAAATTTCCGTCAAACTGCTTGTAGAGACAAAATTGGAATTGTTCAGTATGGATGGACGTATTAATAAGAATTGCTTGGACAAGTAGGTATAATAAAATCAGTTAAAGTTTGTAAATCTTGTATACAATGCTTGCCATAAAATGAGCCATAATCTAGAGTTAAAAATGCTTCGTGTTTTATTATTCAATAATTTGAAGTTATTTATTCTGAATTAATGTTTCTTGTTATCAGGAGTTTGATGCATATCAAATTGGTCAAAATATATAAATAAGGGAGAGTGATTTATATATAAAGTTAAGTCTTAACCAAGTAAATGCAGAATCAAAAATATGGAAAAATATATTGATCAATTACTGTGACAGTCTGCATATAAAAATTCCTAACCTATAAAAGTTAAAACACGATAATGTGGCAGATGAACTATTAGTGTCAAAGCATTTAATAGCATTTCATTGATTTTGATCAAGTTTACTTACGGGGATCTCAGAGATTCGATTACTAACGACAGGGTCAGAGCAAATGACGATTTTGGAATTATCTGAATTAGGACAACGTTTAAATACATTTACAAATAAATACCTAAAATGATATAAGCACAAAATTTCGTTTTAATGTTTTTTGAGGAACATCAGATAACCTAAATTGAAATTTTGTTATTTGCCGTTATGTTGAGTTCGTTCTCAATATTTAATTCGTAATAAATTTTAGATAATAACATATCTATGCAACAGGTTTATATGGGAGGGAATCAGGATACTAAAGATATTGAGAGTTTAATTCTAAAGATTTCCGAATATGCTTTTCAAAATTAATGGCTCATCCACTGATCAACGGAAGGATATCTGATATATCAAATAGAGGAATTTGGTCTTCCTAGTTTCAACGAATGCAATATTTATACTTCGAACACTATTGAAATTTTATGGCTGAAATGCAAACTAGTTATTCAGTAGCATTTATTTTGACATTTCTATTAGGTACATAGAAAGTTTGAAGAGATTTGGACTGGAGAATACAAGGCAAGCAAGTCTATAAGAGAACTTCACTATCTTTCATAAAAATAAGAATAGATGGAAAAGAATGATTTATCAACAGATTTAGGTATATTTATCAATACAAGCATATTTGGCATGCATTCTACCAGAAAACTCCATTGTATATCTATAACACAGGAACTCGATAATATAAATGTTAAAACGTAGAAAAACCTGATATTGAGGATTCTAAGAAGACGAGGGCCCTGTCAAAAGAGTGTATTATCTGCAGAAAAAGGCGACCAAGTCATAAAAGGATGCAAACCCCAAACAAGTTGGCAGAGACCCAAACCATCTAGCTTGACTACCAGCAAGAAAGTTAAGATTTCTATAGATGCTGATTTATGGGCTCCATGACGAACATTGAAGAACAACATGAAACGAATGATGTCTTCGCCTACAATAGTTTTCTTTAAAAGTATAATATTCAAATGCAACGTTTGACGGAAATTTCTTTTAATATGTTGTATACAGATACAATTCCAGTCTTTCCAACATGTAATTTAGTCTAAAACATTTATTTTTCTCCAATTTCGTGGTTAACAAGTTACGTAAAAAAGATTATAAGTAGTTTCCGAAAGAAAATAAATGTAAAAGACTAAATTCGAGGTTAGAATCTTCCATTTTTTAATACACGCATTTATAATCAGCACGATCATGATTACTTTTTTTTCTACATTATTTTGTTATTGTTTATTTAAATAAAGTATAAATAATAATAATAATAATAGTAATAAACTACACGACATTTTCTCCTTATCAGTCTTTGGTTTCGCTGAATAAATATAAATAATAATATTTACATTGTATATATACATAAAATAGAAACATAACCTCTCTTATTTATTATTCGAACGTTTTGCGTATTGTATCGATTAATTATTATTTTTTTAAATTTTATTTAAGTAGTAAGCTTTTTCATCACTAAATAAAGGAAATATGAAAAGATAAATAAAAATTAAAAAAGACACGATGATAATAACGATAATAAACTTACTAATAATATATAACACAACTGACAATACACAAGACATTCGATATAACCTGCATATGCAGGAGAAGAAAAAAAAACGATACATTCTCATTAAGAGGGGCAAAAGAATAAAATTGCATGTTATAAACCTATCATTTCTTCGTATAAATATGTGATTTTTTGTTTGACTAAGTCTGTTCGATATTATCTATTACTAAAAAAAAATACCTAAGATCGTATTTAGGCTATACTCCAAACCTACTGTAAACGTATTGACTCCGTACCCCGTCACCTAAATTCTCGACAGTTTCAACGACTATGGTGGGGTTCATTATATTGAAAATTATCGCGAAAATCGTACAGGCTGCGTAAACTCCCAGAGCAACCCACCAAAGTAATTGTTCGTGGAGTTTCTGTTCGAAATTCTTCAGCACCAGGAGACCGATCGTCAAACCTGCCAGAGCTCCTGTCAGATGGGCGACGTAAGAAACCGGTGGTCCTAGAGTTTCTATGTTGTACCTCGAATATATCGCGTAGCCTACGTCACAGGAGGCTGTAACAAAACAAAATAAAACTTTAGATTTAGAGCTAGCTGTCCCTTGTCAAAAGATTGATGTTTGTATCAACTTTAAAATGTCACTTGTCAAAATACTTATATTAACTATTGAATATCAATTTATCGCCAACTTTAAATTGATTTATAACAGGGACATATATGATGTCTTGATCCCTTCCACAATATTGTTCGAATTACAGTAAACGACACAAAGAAATAAAAGTGAGTTTTTCATATGGAATACCTGTACATCTTTAGATTTTCTCTTAGATTCTATCTTATGATTTAAGTATACGTATAGATTCAAAAAGTAAGCTGTAATTATTCTCTGTTATATAGGACACTAAATAATGTTATGTTAAAATATGTTTATTCTAAGATTCTTCCCAAAACCCCTCTGTATTATATATAGATTTATTTAACACTGCATAATTTTAAGACATTCGCAAAAAAAAAACTGTTTTTTGATCACAGTGACTTTCGGCCCGAATTTTGAAATTCGAATTATTAAAATATTTTAGGTGTCCAAATAACAAAAAAAAAGACCTATCTAAGAAAACTAGATCTATTAAATTAGTTTATCTCTTTTTGATTAAAACATAAATAATCCTTAAAAACATCCTGTTTATATGCCCACAAACACAAAAAAATATACCACTCACATTGCAAGCTCTCCTGAATTGTATCTTGTCGTCAATTGATATTGGTATTTTTTTTTATAAAATGTTTTATTCTTGACATAATACTGAGTGATACGTCAACTACTCCAAATTTTGAAAATAATTATTCGAAAGTTGTTTTCAAGGTTGTGAAAAAAATTGCTATTTTTAGGAAAAAACACAAAAATTATATTTCAAGCTATATTGTATCATTTCTTTTTTTGAGAATTGATGCTAAAATATGTTGTTTGGAATATTAGACTTACCTATTGCAAAAATACCAACGAGCCTTAAAATACCACATTGCATATTGTTATAATTCAACAATACGTTGGCTAAATGCGCTGCCAAAAGGGCGTATACCCCGCCAGAAGCGCCGACCAGGTACACATCGGTGTCAAACACGGACGTACCCAGGGAGCCCGCCAAGACACCGGCCATGTAAATGAGGAAAACCCTTCCGGAACCGTGGACCATTTCTAAGGGTAAACCGACTAGAAGTTGTACGACCAGATTGAAGCCAAGATGCAACCATCTGAAACAATAGATAAGAAATTGCTAATAATAATAATAAATAAACCGCATTACATTATATATATATATATGTATAAATCAAAAACATTTTATTTTTTATTTCAAGACTCGCAAACTACATAATTGATTTTAAGAAAATTTTGTCAATGTTTTCCTTATGTTGTCTAGAAGGTTGTGATGATTTTTTTTCCAAATTTTATGGGAAAATATTATAAAATTAACAACATGTCAAATTACATGAATTTCTATAGGAAACGAAACACAGGCAGTCGGGGCGTCATGCACACAACCGATCAATTTCAATTCTATGCAACTTTGGTAAATTATTTGAGAATACAGGGGTGCTTCAAAAAGTTATTAAAATCGGACATTCTAAAAACCCATGACAGTGGTTGCTTTTTACAGGAAACTGTGAAAAAGCTGTAAGCGGACGCGAAAAAAGCGATTCAAGCTCGGAGAGATTGACGGACAGCTGTAAGCGGACGCGAAAAAGGCGATTCAAGCTCGAAGAGATTGCAAATACAACTAGTTATATTATAATTTAAGGTCATATCGATGAGTAAAATACAATTTATAATCAGTCATTCCAATTTAATATCTCTTACGAAAAATCTTCATTACAAAATCACTAATGTAGTACTTGCAAAAACCGAAATGTGTTTTTTCGGAAAATCCAAACATATCATGGAACATCATCTCAATAAAAAAGTACATTTTGACCGTACTAAAACACGAATTCAACGGACATAAAAGGAAGATCTGTATCTGTGCACCGTCCTGCTTTAATTGTTATTGGGCGGAAAACATAAATGAGATGAAATTAGTGGCGTGTAGATCTCTCGTAAAACACTTAATAAGTCATCGTATAATGACAAACGTATAAGCCTGCGATTAGATGATCGCGAGATGACAGGCGCAATAAATTGCAGGAAGAGTTAATCAGGATGAGGCATATTAAAAAATCAAGAACAATAACATATATACGTATGAGAGGCGCGTGGACGCTGATGATCGAGGAGGAGGAGGAAGAACGAGACAATAAGAACAAGAGAAAAGTGGAATCGCCTGACGTCAATTAAGCCGAAACAGCACGTGTAATAAAATCTGAACCCCTTTAATGACTCCATTATGGACGATCATAAAAGATTATAAGACCCACGGAGATGCCGAAAACAATAACAAAAAAAGAAAATGCTATAAAAGTAAAATAACATTGATAATGATAATAATATCAAGATGACAAATGTGATGATGAATTCCAGAAGAAAAGGTTGGGAATTAATACAAACTATTCTTGTCTGGGTGCAGGTGTAATATTTGTTATATAGCAATTTATTTGCTGCACTGATTACATTGAGCATTTACATAACTGATATACAACGTGATCATTTTGAACTGGCCTAAGTTGGCCACACTGATTTTAATATGGGAACACAGTGTCATTGGCGGACATGTTTATTTATTTTGGAGGTTAGGTTTACTATTTACATTTTTCTTGTGATAAATGCCAATGAAATAGGGCTAGTTTTAAGTTGAATTAAATGAAAGAATTTTTGTAGAAATATAGTGATTGCACTTTATTTTTTATCACAAACAATAATAAATACGTTACAACTTTATTATTGTAAAAGATAATCCTATAATTATGTCATAAAATGCATACATTTGGCATCTGGCCATCGATTTCGACTAATCAATCGGTCACCATAGTATCCTTGTTAATAATTAATAATTTCTTGCGCAGTATGCGCTGTTGCCCCATCTTGTTGGAAGTACCCCAAGGTTAAATTCATCTTCGTGAAGGCTGTTAATGATGGGTTCCAATATTTGTTCTCGGTACCGTGTTGCGTTAATTGTATCATAGAAAAAAATTGGTCCAATTATCCGTCTTTTCGACATTGCAACCCAAACACCAACTTTGATAGGATGAAGAATATTTTCAACAAAAGTGGATTCTCTGTTGACCAGGTATGTTAATTTTGAGAGTTGATATATCCCGACAAATGGATCCAAGCTTCATCCGACAAGAAAGCGCGATTCAAGTCTTCTTCATGTCATTAAACCAGTTGCAATAATTCAATCACTGCTCAAAGTGATTGCCCCCGTAAATGTTGTAGTACAGAAACTTAATATGGGTGCATATGAAAGTTTGTTTCCCGTGCTTTATGAGTACTTCCGTAGGAAATACCTATAATTTAAACACATAATGCTGCATAACAAACTACGTTTAAGTTAATTGGATCTTTTTACCAGTTTGAGCAGACAGCTTTCGTACAAACTTTGTGGGACTAACTTCTATTCGCTGCCTAATGTCTGCAACAACATCTTTAGTTAAAACTGTTGGTGCTTTTTCAGGTTTATGTTGACAAACACTCCCCGTTTCCCTAACCTTACAATCACCCTATTGCAATGACGAGTGTCCAAGTTTATTTCCGGCTTTGCATATTCCGTTAAAAATTCTTAAAACACAATCCCAATGAATATTTCCATGATCCAATGTTCCACTGCGAAAGTGCGACATTACGATAAACGTATTCTGTTGTATCGTTAAGGGCATAGTATACTAGGTATACTGTCCAGAAATAGACAGAAAAGCGACAATAAAACAATGAAAACACGAAAGTACAAGACACTTCAATACATTATGGTTTTGACATTTGACAAATAAATTTAATATGGACAATTCACGGAAGTAAATATTTCCTAGTGTTTGATAACACTGGGACTTTTTTGTTGCCAACCCAGGACAGTTCAAAATGATCTCGTTGTACAATTCTTGTTATAAATACTTTCATATTCGCATAATTTTTGCAGAATACTGTTTAATACTTTCGAATGAAACATTTTAATATATTTCTCTCTTGT
This sequence comes from Amphimallon solstitiale, assembly GCA_963170755.1. Lineage (NCBI taxonomy): Eukaryota > Metazoa > Arthropoda > Insecta > Coleoptera > Scarabaeidae > Amphimallon > Amphimallon solstitiale. The sequence goes on from OY720683.1 coordinate 26,896,384, forward strand.
TAGAAATATTGAAATAACAATTATGCATCGTTTCACGTAAAGTAACAACAGCTGTAAGCTTCTCTCTTTTCAAACAAAATTTAATCATTTTTAGGGATTTTTAACGGATTCTTATTAAGTATGATTATACATATACATCTTCCAAAAATATTTTCAGTTTATACAAGGTGTTGTAAATACAGGTCCCAGTGCTTACTTTCTTGTTTTTTAAATGAATGGAATAGTTCTTTTAATGCTGTTGCTATAGAATCTGCTTTAATTTACTATAGCTTTTCTATTTCTAAACCTCGAGCTTTTCGTATTATGACGGTTGAATTCAACACTTTCATTCAAATATTTTTAATAGTTAGTTTTGTAGTTCATTAACATTACACTAAGTAATTACAAAGTATTTGCCTCGTGTAATAGGTTAAAAGGTAAATTTATATTTGTGTTAAATAGCATAACACATAATATAAAGAAGTATAGATGCAATATCAGTAGATTGCATCTAAATAAAAAATAATATGTATTTGTCAAAATTTTGCAAAATTAAATATGTCATAATTTAAGACCATTTTTATTTTAATAAATTAATTATTAAAGATACATACAATTATGATGTAAAAAATAAAATTACAATATTTGCTTAAAGCTGGGCCAACTATCTCAATATGACGATTCTAACAATCACAACTGTTTTAATACATAAAATATTTATCATGAACAATAACACTGGCCAACAAATTTCAACTTTTGATTTTGCCATCAAATAATTTATACGAATTTCAATAGAAAACATATAAACATTTATTTTAATAAAAGGTAGAACGTAAAGTTAGCTCGATTTTTTATTGTATTACAATGAAAAGGTTTTTTAGATTAGATCATAATTTAATGTATATTTCAAATTATTATAATTAGAAATGTAAAGTAATATTGCTCTGTCTCTTATAAACAACATCTACAGCATCTCTTCTTAACGTCCAACAGTAATCTGCTAACATAATAGGATTCCATTTCCCCTGATACCGTTTTTCCATTCCCATGATGTCTTGGTGGAAGCGCTCACCGTGTTCATCGCTAACGTCGCCCATATTTTCCGGAAAAAAATCCAAGTGAGAATGTAGAATGTGCACTTTAAGGGACATATTACAGCCAGCAGCGTGAAATGCTTGTATCATATCCATTACTAAAGTTTTATAGTTGTCAGCTTTTTTGTTTCCCAAGAAATTCGTGAAAACTTGTATCATGGAGCGCCAAGCTGTTTTTTCCTTCGCTGTTAATTTGGTTTCAAAGATTTCATCATTTACTATTTCTCGTATCTGAGGTCCAACAAAAATACCTTCTTTCAGTTTTCCTTCTGTTATTTTTGGAAACTTTTCACGAAGGTATCTAAAACCGTCACCTTCGCGGTCCACTGCCTTTACAAAATTTTTCATGAGCCCAAGTTTCACGTGGAGAGGTGGTATTATGATCTTTTCTTTTTCTACTAGAGGCTGATGTTGTACATTGTCTTTTCCTGGTATAAACTGTTGTAGTGGCCACTCTTGCTTATGGTAATGTTTTCCCTGTCACGACTATCCCAAAGACATAAGAAGCAACAGTATTTGGTGTAACCAGATTGCATACCCAAAATAATTGCAATTACTTTAAAATCTGCACAAATATTCCAGGAATAGTCTTTGTACTTTATCTTTTCTAATAAAATTTTCAGATTTTCGTAAGTTTCTTTCATAGAAACAGCATAACCTATCGGAATAGCAGGATAATGGTTTCCATTATGCAACAAAACTGCTTTTAGGCTGGTCTTTGATGAGTCTATGAATAATCTCCAAGAACTGGGATCATGATGTATTCCAAAAGCTTCAGAAAGTTTATGAATATTATTGCAGTAGACCAGATTACCGGCCATACTATAAAAATCAACAATATTTTCATGTCTGCTGCGAAAAATACTTATTCTTGTGTCCTTTGCTAAGAGATTCCATTGCTGCAGTCGCGACCCAAGAAGTTCTGCTTGTGATTTTGATAAATTCAAATCCCGCACCAAGTCATTTAATTCAAACTGAGTAATTAAATGTGATTCGTTTGATGTAGATGGAATAAAATCAGGGTCACTTGATTTTTCATTACCTTCAAAGCTAGTGTCGCTATCGGTAGCTATTGTACTCTCCTCGCTTTCTTTGTGAATTGGCGGTCGTGGAACAGGATGCTGTTCATCATGGGGTCGAGGTTTCTGAGCTGACTCAGTTTCCACATAATTATATTTTCTTTTCTTACGGGTGTTAAGTCCTGCAGTTTTGTTAAGGCAAAAATAGCAATCTTCAAGATGATTCTTTTGTTCTTTCCATCGCATAGGAATGGCGAACGGTAAAGAATGTCGTTGTCCACATAACCAACCTCGCAAATATCTGCTGCATGTAGTACATATTACATGTGGAACCCACTGTTTGTCCTGATTTTTGACGGTCATATCGAAGTAAAGTTCATAGGCCCGACAAATGTTCAGACTTAACTTTTCACTCTGGCCTAGTGGGGTAAATTAACCACATACGTAACAAAAGTTATTTGGATTACTTCTACACGAACGAGGCATGACTGTGTCTTTAAAGATGGAACTAAATTATCTCAATTTTTAATTTCGTTATTAAAAATTCTCATTCACGGCTTTATGCTATGCTAGCGCTAGTGGTATTTCAGTCAAAGATATATCTCTTATATAGTATGTATCTGCTTATCCCCTCCCTAAGTCCTATCAACCAACCAGATTAAAGCATAACACTGCAAACTTGAACATTCTTGAGGGAACGAGTCAAGTCACGTCTGCAACAAGTCTCGACCTGCATTTTCTCTGTAACCAGAGCTAAGCCAATACTGCCGCTTTTCGAATCATTTTTACTTTATATATGCTGTTCAATTTCATTAGTTACTAACTTAGGGTAAAAACCTTGTTGGCCAGTGTAATTAATAGTTATCTTTACCCATTCATTAACTTTACTAAGTATTTACCTAGTGTAAAAGTTTAAAAGGTAAATTTATATTTGTGTTAAATAGTATAACACATAATATAAAGAAGTATAGATGCAATCTCAGTAGATTGCATCTAAATAAAAAATAATATATATTTGTAAAAATATTGTAAAATTAAACATGTCAGAATTTAAGAACATTTTTATTTTAATAAATTAATTATTAAAGATACATACAATTATGATGTAAAAAATAAAATTACAATATTTGCTTAAAGCTAGGACAACTATCTTAATATGACGATTCTAACAATCACAGCTGTTTTAATACATAAAATATTTATCATGAACAATTTAATTGTTATGGAAAACTTGTCATAACATAAACGAAATAATTTTGAAAGTATGTTTCCTTTTTATATAATGTAAAGAAAAATATTATAGTTAATTAAAGAAAAGTATATCTTACCCGGCATGTAGCATCATGTATAGAACGAACCTCCATATTTCTAGTCTTTTATCTGGTCTGTATATGAAGATAGAATCTATTGGTACAGGTCCTGCCGGGTTTACTTCACCTGTCGTTACAGTGTAGTATATGAAGAAACCTAGCTGCAAATAAAGAAAACCACGTATTTATTATTTCATGATGAGCAAGTATTTTAAAACAAATCATATGTGGTCCAAGCGATGTAGATATTATGAAAAGCATGTTAAATTATGATTATATATATTTTTTGTGCTAATTCGACCTTTTACATGTAAACGTTCTTAAAATTTTAGTAACAAATACCGTAAATGAAAGATCTTGCTGGTGCACTGAGAAGTTTGATCAATTAGGTTATCCTAAAAACTATACTTAGGCTTAAAGTTTAAAATCTGGGTACACTCAATGATTAGATACTTTCTCTTCGATAAGAGAGAATAGTGATTGTAAGAGTTAGCGATGTCTGATTGGTGTAAATTAACACTACTCTCGGAATACCTCAAGGGCACGCCCTGGGACCTTTAATCTTTGCGTTATTTACTAATGAGGCTTCAAAGCATATTTCTATATATCTATACGTAATTAAACTTTTGACATTTATAGATGGATGATTTTTCAGCAGTGGGTATATAAAAATTGATACGACGTAGGTTATGAAGGAAAATAGTTTGGAGAAAAGTAATACTTTCTTTTTCAACACATATTCATTCCAACGTTTTTCCTATAAAGCTATTTTTACTCGAGAAGAATTCTTATTATAAGTTCTCAAAAAATTCCTCCTCCGCTTCTTTAAGATATTTATCGGGAGAAAAACGGCGCCTTTAATTTAGAAAAGAGAGGAAAATATGCCATCTTTATTCATCGATTACTTCACGGACTTAGAGAGCGTTGCGAAATCTGTAATGGTCATAAAGCAGCATAATCTTGTGTTTACTGGTGTGGGGCCTTTTCTGCTTTATGGTTTTTTGATTGCTTTCATATAGGCTTCTCCTGTAATTGTAGAACCTTTTTACATGTATTGTATCCCAAAACGTTTTCATGAGGTTTCCTGATGAATTGTGCGTTTTTGCCCTTTTGCGCGGTGCGCATTTCTTCAGGATTCACTGTATGGATTTTCGTTTAAAAGTATCAGTGGTACATACACCTACGTGCTATAATTTTTGAAAAAAGCCTTTCGTCGTCACCCAAAGCCAGGTGACTTTGTAAATATGTTGCCAACAGGAGTAAGTAATTTCTGAATGCATCAAGCTGAAATCTTAGACCTACCATAAATCCTCGTGCAAAATTTTAATCATTGAAACCCTTATTCTTCGTTTTGACAAATCTTAACTTTCTTGATGTTTTCCTTGGTTTTTGATTGAACAGACTTGCACATCTTGGGTCATCTTCAATAACTGATTCCCAACACCATCGAAATTGTTTGGACAAAAAATAGCGTATCTTTCCCTATACACATTAATCATCCTCTGGTAACAATCCTGGGTCCATCTCCTTTTCTCATGAATAATTTGATTACGTTTGTATGTTCTAGTTGAATTTTACTCAAACATAAAATATAAAAACTCTTTAGATGTAAACCAAATTTCGGCCACAGTAACTTGACAGCAAAAATAAGCGATCGTCACATCTTTTCATCATGGCTAGCTAGATAATATAAAAATCTCACTTCATACATCCTCGCTAGACAAGAAGTTTAATAATATTGTATAATGGGCAATCGGATATATACTCGTAAAGAGGTTAAATATAAAACAATTTGTTTTAAAAACTTATACATTACGTGTTAATACGTCTCTGCTTCTGCTTGCCGAAGCAACTGTTCAATATATATATCCCCGTACTGGTAAGATGTGGGGAAACAGTCAAAACAAACGCCACAACGTCTGTCTGTGCCAGTCTCTTCATTTTTCCGTTTCACTGTGTTTAAATTGCCCGTAGGTAATTCCGAATCGTTTTCGTTTTAAAAATAGACATCTAGAAATTCAATTTCGAACTTGCAGGCGAATACTGACGTGCTCTCGCCGTCCGCATGCCTCGTAGAGAATTGTTTGTTCATCGGGAAAACGGGTGAGGCAGTCTAAACATCGGAAATTCTCACGATAACGACTTATACAGTGCAGATCAGCTTATTACAATTAGTTACGGTATTGTATTTGTTTTTAAAAGTTGATATTAGATAATAGCTTTGCCCAATACAACTCTCCGTCAACAGATTTCTGGTAAATTTGTTTGATAGGTGCTTTGGTGGACATTGAGAAATATGTATATGGAAAACTTTGAGTAGGTACTTGTGTTTGGTATTTAGAATTTGAATGAAATATCGCGATAACATCACTACCTTGGAAAATGTTGATTGAAATGGATATATTTTATTTGACAAAATTGGGTTTGATTTCTGATGAATATAGTGTTACATTATAATTATGAGTTCTGAATAATTTAAAGTAAGGTATACTCATAATTTGTGCGTTTCTTGTTTGAAATACTTTCTGAGATAGCTACTAATAGCCCAGTTTCTCAGTCGTTATATCTGCCAACTATTTAACCAAACTCAAAATATTAGAAAATATTATTATAAATAATTTCATATATAGTGTAATGGTACAGCTCATTTCACTTTATTAATTTCATAGTTTTTATTATTTTCAAGAATTTAATTAAGCATATAGTTTTTTTATTAATATTTTAAAAAGAAATATTTAAAATCAATGAATGCATTATTGTATTATTAAGTCGCAACTAGTCATAGGTTTAGTATCTATTTCTGAGTAAGAAATGTGACGCCAAAAGTTTATATTAACGTGATAAACACTCCGTTAGTAATATACATTCCCACAGCTAAAAGAACGTGTGCGTGCGTGTGAATGTGAATGGAAACACTCGAACTTTGTAGATAGCGGGGAACCCCAGACATTCTGATATAAAAGGAAAATACGCGTTCAAGAAGGAGGGAGGGTCGAAGGCGAGATACGTTAAATGTTGTATCAAAAGGCTAACTCCCAACAATAGACTACTCATAAGAGTCATTGCTAATAAAACTTAAATAAATAATCGACCACTGAGATAATCGGCCACGGTCAGAAGAATAGTGGTTATTTGTAAAAAAGTAATAAAATAATGTTCAAAGTGGCACACAAGCAGTAAATGTGCAAAGTGTTATATTGTCAAAATAAATATTGTGCTTCGCTTGGCAGAACAAGCAGATGATTCCGTTGAAGACAACGTAGAAATGTAGAAATAAAGAAGATTTCGCTGATAATAAACAGCCCGAAGTTCCCGCTGAAAACAGTATAAAAAAGAAGCTGAATAAGAAAAGTTAAAATAAGGTATTATTTAAATGATAATTGTTTGATGAATGTATTTTTTTATAATAAAGAATGAAAGATTGTAAAAATAAATTTCAAACAGAGAGTTGTTAAATAAATATCGTCTACAAAATATAAGTATAAAGTAACTTGATATGTTTCGCAAGTGTCGATATGTATATAAACACATATAATATCGTATGCACACTGTATGTAATAAATTCTGGCTTTTATTGTTTACCTTTTAATATTGCAAAGAATCTACATAAATATTTGAGTCAGTTTAATATTTGTTAAAAAAAATGTATTGAACTTGTCCTTTAAATACATTTCGTTTCTTTTGTTGTTTGTAAATATATATATATATAAGATTCATTGATTTTCAATATAAGAATTATTAAAATTTTAAATGGTTTTTTTTTATTAATGTTTAGGAACCTTTTTACTTAATCGTTTCTATTAACTCGAATCGCCCTAAGATAATCTGAGTTTAGCTGGCAAAACAAATAATTTTACATTTTATTTCCAAATTTTAACTTTAAATTAAATATCTTAATTAGATATAGGGGTTTCTTTACATTATGTCGCCCAACTTTGGGGTTGTACCTTTACAATAGGTAGTCCGAAATACAAATATATTACATTCCATTAGAAAAAAGATCGTTGAACATTGTTTCGAAAACATGGAACACACTGTATAGTCGAAAATAATTTAAGGAAATATATCTTTAAACATATAACATCGTTGTGTAATAATACTTAACATTTAATGGTAATGGACACAGTCGGAAGTTAAAGCATACGTATCTACGTCCCAAGAACCATCCGTTCTCTTAAATTGGTATTTTATTGAATCATCCGATATTATGTCGTAATGGTTATAAAAGGCTTCAGGGTTATTATTTCGGTAGTAATCATTTTTGGTGTTCCTGTATACGCAGTGATGCGAAATTGTTGACATGTGAATATGATATACAGGCTGTTTGATAAAAAAAACCATCCCGTAATTTCTTTATTTATCATCAGATTTCAATAAATAAAAAAATTATAAAAATGTCCTAATCCCATTTTTTTAACGATAGTCAATTTTTTTTTAACGAACAGTTTTTTCGTTTAGCCTGTTAGATAATTGTTTGCTGAATCTAGTAGTGTTCATTTAGTTAGTAGTTTAGTTTATTTAGTTATATATTTTAGTTGATATTAAATTTAAAAAAAAATAATTATCTCCAACCTTTATCCGCTTACTATGAAATTTTCAAGTGTGTCACGAAAAAAAAATTGCCAGATACAGTAATTTTAGAATGATAGACGTTTGAATGATATATTTGTCGAATTTGTGTTGTGTTCTTTTTTCACAACACGCTTGAAAATTTCCTTTCTTTAATTAAATATCAACCAAATGAGAACTAAATGAACATTACTAGATTAAGAAAAAAATTATCTACTAGACTAAAGGAAAAAAAACTACAGGTGTACATTAAAAAAAAAGTTGACTATCATTACGTATTCAAGACAGGCGTTAAAAAAATGGGATTAGATGCAGTTTAGAGAGTTTGTCAAACCATTTTAATACTTTCTTTATTTATTGAAATCCGATAATAAATAAAGAAGTTACGGGATGGGTCGTTTTTGATCAAACAGGCTGTACATTGTGGTTAGATTGTAGATGCGTACGAGTATATCTGTGGATGCATTCACATTACTATTTTTTGTTCATGTGCATAATTAGCCACTACTCTTGTGATAACGCTCTTTTCGGATGAGAATGTTTGCCCAAGAACATCTTGGTGAATCTGAAATTGACTTCTAATATATTAGTAATGTTAATTTAGACTCATCATTGAAAATTTATCATGATTCCTCCTTTTTTGAAGGAATATAAATACTTATTGTTTAAATATTAAATAAAAGACTGATTATATGTCACTGTCTTTAATTTATCCAACACTTAAAATGTAAATTGTTGAAGCCTAACACAACTGCTTCGTGTGGATGTTTGTGTAGAACTTGCTTAAAATGTGAATTGTTGAAGCCTAACACAACTGCTTCGTGTGGATGTTTGTGTAGAATTTGCTTAAAATGTGAATTGTTGAAGACTAACACAACTGCTTCGTGTGGATGTTTGTGTAGAACTTGATATATTTTATCGTTATTTTATTAAATATTCTTTCCTTCTCCCAGTTACAGTACTTTCTTTTCATGAATAGGAGGGGAAATTATTTACCAAGAAAAATGCCTAAACACATGGGGTTGAAAATTACAATATAATATTCGAGTAAACGTAAATACCAAGTAATAAAATAATGGTTATAGACGACGGGCTCTAATGATTTTATGCGGTCGCTTCGAAAGAGACACAACTATTGTATCTTTATAATGATTGGCAATAACAAATGTTTACATACATTTCGTCACAATAGAAGAAATCTCTGGGTTTTTCTAACTAAACTTCTAGTTCTAGAATACATATACATATACAATGTGAGTTATCAATATTTAAAATTAACGTATTACACATAAATATATAAAACAATTGTCTTTCCAATACAATATTATTTATCGTCCTGAACAATTTATATTTGATTATTCTTCGTGGAAGTAGCAGACGATATAAAACTGATTAATATAACCTAGAAGGACACATCTTAATTATTTTCATTTCGCTTTTCGCAATCAAACGGCAGTTATCACAATCATGTCGTAATAAAATCTCGATTATGTGCCAATTATGCTAGTTAGGATACAATTATGTTAATTATATGGAAGTTATATGGCAATTATGTGGTACTGTCGGAATTGTATGATCATAGTTTGGTAATGTACAACTATGTAAAGTAGGGTGACCAGACGTCCCACTTTTGGTAGGATGGTTTGGAAAGAATGCACGGCAAGCTAGGGAACGGCGGGAGAACGGTAGGGGAATATACGGTTTTCGGCGGCCATGTGGCTATTTCGCCAGGATATGCGTTTTATATTATTTTTGTTAATTTTATAATGTTAAACTTAATATGTAATAACAAATAATTGTTGAGAACTGATTATCGAGAACTGCTTATCAAAGTTCGCATTATTGATCACTTGAGAGAATTCGACCACCATTGTTTAGACTTAATGAACAATGGCATTTTTTGGCACTAGCAACGACGAAAACGTTTACAATACTGTTGTTGTGTTCTATGAAGATTTTTGTTGCTCCATATAGATCAAATTTTTAATCAAGAACCCCCCCTCTCGTCAATGGTGTAATAATGGTGTCCTGCTTTATAAATGTTAAAATGTGATCACCTTAAACTAAAGTGATGGACTACATGAGCAGAGCAGGATATTGAAAGTATTGTGTGCTGTTTTTGATACAAGAATCAAGACCACGGATGCCGATTAAAGGAATCTTCAATGCATGTAGTGTTCTGTTCAATTTATGCCCATTGAACATGTTGACCAATTAAATCGATAAAATATTGGAAGTTTATGTGTAACCTGAAGAGAGTTTGAAGCAATCATCTGCGTGACTAAGCATTACAGAGCTTTGATAAATAATTTTTATATGTTTTGTATTTCTCTTAAATGCAAAAGCACTTATATGATCGCAGATTAAAATTTAAGTGTGAGGTTGTCGTTTATTAGCATTGGTTTCATTCAAACTATTGGTGGCAATCTCAGGCCTTCGTATTTAGAAGTGTAAGACTGTATTTGCATACTATGGACACACAAATGTAGATGTCATCATAACAAATAATTGCATTATTGTATGCAATTATTTACTTATGAGATTTATGATATTTTACCTATATCCGGGTCACTGAACAAATCAATATTTTGTACACGAACAGCTGTTATGTATTAATTTACACCGTAAGTCCATATATAAATCGTGCACATCCTGCTTTAGAATTGTTTTTATAGTTGACTTTAATTGAAAACGGATAGGTATTGATTAAGCGATGTCATTTAAATATTGTTATGGGTTTCTTTATATTATTGTACATTTGAGCATTTTACTATTTAAGCGTTCAATATTCTGTGCTATTTGAACTTCTTGAGTTTAATTGCTGTAGTTATAAATTCTTATATCTGTTTTCAAGCTTTCACGCAAACGCATGTGGCGCATTTATAGATCCACACCTCTCGCTTTTGAAGAGTCGCTCCCTGATTGGACACACATTATTAAATGTGTTTTTACAATGTTCCATTAATTAGGAGTTATGAAACTATTCTCTCAAACTTTGCAACACTTATGGCCTTTGTAGCCGTTGTAATTTGCAATAAAGAATTATAATAAAAAACGAATAATACTAATCTACTAATTTTAATCGTTTTGTTATAAGGAGATTGTCAAGACATAAGTTATATTATGTGTACAATTATTGACTTTTATATAAATAACCAGCTAGAGAAATGATGTTTATATGTCCAAATTCAATTCTACAAATAAAAAATAATTGCGCCATCAATCGAAGGACAGCATACACCAAAACAATTTTATTGACGTAAATATATTGTGTAGGTACATATAAATCATTTCTGTTTATAAATGTAAAATTTATTAATAGCTCGAACACAGCGCCACCTATCATGTCCAGATTTGGTGATTTTTTTTGTCACTAAACCGACATATATTGTGAATATGAGTCATGTTGGTCCATAAATATAGAATTTGTTAATAACTTGACTACATCGCCACCTATCGAAAGTTTTGATAGTCGTTTTCATGCGCATTGACGATATACATATCGTCGGCGAATATCAAGAAGATTGGTTGAGCCAATAAAAAGTTATTGAATAACTTACAGACACGCCAATGATTGTATATTTAAAGATATGTTTAGAACCCTTCAGCACTCCCCCATCTTCGTCCTTGTATGACGCAAAGTGATGCTAGTAACTACATATACAGTATACCGTATGTGTCAATTTTCATTAGGTATAGGGATTCAATGTTTACGTGCGATTTATACGTATACAAGTAATACGTGGCAACGTGACACCCCTACTGTCCGTCACCAATCCCGGCAACAATCGACATCACAACGATTTTTTCCGATCTTCCCACTTCTCCCCACCAGATTTTACATTAAATGTTTAGCTGCGAACACGTTGCGATCTAGTCTGCAATAAAAGCCGTCTTATTATTGGAACGGGAAACATCAAATGGCCGCCGCGATCTCCTGATCTAGTAGTTTATTATTATTTTCAGAATCCTTTTTTATTTACCTTATTTTTAATTTTATTAAAATTACGCTTTTGTTTGTGTCATGCAGCGTGAACGCAGCTTAATAATTCTCTGCATTTACTGAAAGGAAAAAGAAAAACAAATCCTTGCAAATCGTAAATATTATTTCTGAACGCATTACAAACACCCAAGTCAGCTTTGCAGCTCCAAGTTTAAATTGGAAATATTATTAACTCTGTAAATGACAGATTTACAGCGCTATACACCCTGTCCAGTTTAAAATGCAGTACATGGTGATATTGGAAACCGATGGAGATACAACGTCGGTTAAATGGGAGAAAAGTTGCGTATTCATTTGTCCATGAATAATCCGACATCAGATTTTGAAATTTTTGTTTCATTGGGCAGACACAGGGTGAAAAAGAAAAAAATGCATTTTTGAAAATCTTCCATATTTTGTTTCCTAGAAGAGCTAAATTTACAAAAGTTGTAAGCTAGGGATAACAAGTCATCAGGATTTTAAAAATGATAAAAAAAAATCTAGGTCTACTAGATTTTGCGTGTCAATAATCAACTTTTCTTTTTCTTATGGCAGCCATACTGGATTATGACATTTTTAATATCTTCAAAAAAAATGCTATTCAATGATGTATAAAATGTTTATGTTCAAGATAGTAAAAACATGAAAAATAGAGAAAATAAGATTTTAACATAGTAGGCCGTGATAATAAATGTGACATTTGTATTAAACAACTCTAAAAGCTGTGAAGTTTATTCTGAATTGTCAGTAATCTTATTGTTAATCTCATTGTATTGTTATAAGTATCTGTACTGTGCAAACCAAAGATGGATCGTTTTACAAATAGTGACAAATATCAAATGCTGGAACACTCCAGTTTTATTTTGTGTGGAAGAAATGATGAATTGGCTGCAGAAATGTATTTCGATAGATACCCTGAAAGGCGGCAGCCAGAAAAAAGCATTTTTCGCCGATTGCGTGATAATTTGATAATGCATGGAAGTTTTGTCAAACCCAAAAAAAGGCAAAACAATGAAAATAATGAAAATATTGTTCTGCAAGCAGTAGTTGAAAATCCCCGTACGTCTTTACGGGTAATTGAAAATACACTTAGCGTCGCTAGGTCAACAGCTGGTACCATTTTTAAGCGTGCGAAATTCAAACCTTATCGTGAAAGAGCCAGTCAAGGGCTTCAAAATGGTGACGAAATACGGAGAGCACAATTCTGTCATTGGTTCATCGACAAAAATAATGAAAATCCAAACTTTTTTGCGAAAATTTTATGGTCTGATGAGAGTCGATTTACTAACTCTGGAATGTTTAATCGTAAAAATACTATCTTTTGGTCCGATGAAAATCCACACCTAGTTCGTGGCATTAGACAGCAAGTCAGATGGGGATTTAATGTCTGGATCAGCATTATTGATACCCATGTTATCGGTCCATTCTTTTTTAATGAGAATTTAAATTCTGAAAGGTATTTAGAACTTTTGCGCACACATGTTGCTGAACGAATTGAAGAACTTCCACTTGCCACGTTGCAAAATATGTATTTTGAGCAAGACGGAGTGCCTCCACACAATTCCTTCTTGGTTACAAATTATTTAAATAATCAATATTACAATAACTGGATTGGTAACTGAGGACCAATAGGGTGGCCTGCTAGGTCCCCGGACCTCACACCTCTTGATTTTTTTGTATGGGGCTATCTGAAAAACAAGGTGTATTCGAGATCTTATGAAAATGTGGAAGAATTACGTCAAGCAATTGAAGAAGCAGTGAATGGACTGACACCGAACATGGTTAGACAATCTTGTGAGGCAGTACTTACTAACACGATGTAGATTGTGCATACGAATGAACGGTGGCTTATTTGAACAGTTGTTACATTAATGATTCAGCTACCTAACCACCTTTATTTAATGAATACTAATAAATAAAATGTTAAAGATATTTTAACAGTACTTGGAGACTTGTTATTTTTTGTTTTTTTATCAGTATACACTTAAGATATCCACAGTTCCATGGCCTACTATGTAAAAATCTTACTTTCTCTATTTTTAATGTTTTTACTATCTTGAACATAAACATGTTATACATCATTGAATAGCATTTTTTTTGAAGATATTAAATATGTTAAGATCCAATATGGCTGCCATAAGAAAAACAAAAGTTGATTATTGTCACGCAAAATCTAGTAGACCTAGATTTTTTCTTTAATCATTTTTAAAATCCTCATGACGTGTTATCCCTAGCTTACAACTTTTGTAAATTTATCTCTTCTAGGAAACAAAATATGGATGATTTTCAAAAATGCATTTTTTTTTCACCCTGTATCTGCCCAATGAAACAAAAATTTCAAAATCTGATGTCGGATTATTCATGGACAAATGAATACGCATCTTTTCTCCCATTTAACCGACGTTGTATCTCCAACGGTTTCCAATATCCCCATGTACTGCATTTTAAACTGGACACCCGGTATACGTTACAGTATTTCCAGCGTTTTATAGAGAGATTATACAGAATAGACCCATTCGATTCCGATATAAACTATCAGTACTATAGCAGAATTCCATTTAAACTCAGTTGATGCGGAGTGTAAAGCATTTACATATGTACTTTATATAAAGTGTTTATTGGGACTGTTTCGTATATTGGTATACTGTGATTCAGGCTTCAAATTATAGTACGCAAGAGTTTAAAATTTATTTATAAATCAACCCGGAGTAAAATTAACGAGGACTTAATTTTCGAAAGGATAAACAATTTTGATTAACGGCACACTGAAAGCGTTTGTGATGCGAACGAGTGACTGAAGTATCTAATAATATTTTTACGGTATCAAAAAGTTTCGACATTTGGAGACGCGAGATTCGTATCGTAAATATTTCATAATTCATTATTTATTATTCCCATTCATTATAGTAGGTGCAAGATTCACAAACACAGTTCAAATGTAAATATAGTAAAACAAACATATATTGATTATACACTTGTTCGAGTAGGAGAAACTGGGGTAAGACGAGACCTTTAAGGGTTTACACAAAATAATATCATTAGTTTTTATAGTAAAGGTTAGACATTTGTAAATTAAATTCTATAATTCTCACTAATTTAAAATATACTAAAAACAAAGAAAATTAATAACTTTTTTCAAAAAAAAAGAAAAATTAAGGAAACAGTTCATTTACCTCACTATCAGGGCAATATAGGGTACCCTAGAGTAGTGACCTATACCCACTTGCCACACCGATGGCAGAATAAGCTGATCAGCACGAAAGATGTATTTTCTTCTGACGATGGACGATTTTCTGGTTTATTTGATAATTAAAATAATCTAAAATACAGTAAGTTGTAGCTTTGTTTGTAGTGGACTGATATCATTGTATGTTAATCTTGAGATGCTAGTCGAAGGCTGTAGCGCAGTATTTTCTGCAGGACCATTTAATTCAATATTAGTTGCTTCGTCAGCCAAGTAGTCTGAATCAGAAAATATATTAGGATGACAAGGCCAAATCCCGCATCTTTTAAATATTCTTAAAGCTGTCAATATTGTAGCCGATTGAATGAAAGCTTTACCGAAAAGCTCTACGATTTCGATCTAATTATCAAAAAATCGTTTTTTAACTTATCGTGTAATTATGCTTTGGTCTATCGTCAAGTCACAAGGCACACTAACAGTTGTGAGAGGGAGTGATTAGATGGCGTGCAAAGATTGCACAAATTTTAACTATAAGTTTCGATTATTCAAGGCAATATCTTACCTTGCCAGACCGTTTTATCCCACCTACTCCTACGCACTACACCTTTAGATAAAAATTTTATTATTCTCACGGCAAGATTGCCCGAGTCGCTCTGTTGTTATAATTTAAAAATCATCGAGTTAATTACTTTTATTTTTTTTAATGTATCGTAGTAAAACTAGTACAATTTTTGTCATGGTCACATAAAGTGAGATCCTCTTTTGTATATTTCGGTATGGTACGGCCATAATCACTTTAAGAACGCTTCTGTCTTAAGTCACCTTAAGTCGATAAGCTAGCATAGTGTTAGTGCAGTTTTCTGTAATTTATTTGTCAGCTCAACCTTATTAGACTTCGCATTGTTTTAATTTTTTGTAATATCTTTCTTAATAACTCTTAACAAGTTGTAATTCAAGTTTAATTAATTCGGCTTTGTTAGTTTTTTTGTCTATATTGTTCTCCTTTTCCCCTGGGCGCGGTTGAATTGACACCTTCGTGGCGTATGAGATGTGATACTGGTTTTGATCGTATAGTCTTGTAACAAGCTAATCGTGTGATTAAGCCGTTAAATCTTCATTCATTCATTACTGATAGTGCAATTTTCTATTTATCGGTTTATGTCGGATTAAGTTGGTTAAATCCACATGGTGTTAGGCCTTGGTATATGAGACAGTATATACGATCATTCAAATGCCTATTAGGACGTTTTCTTTTGAGTCAGGTATTTATTTATTTATTTAAATTTGTTAATATCTCATTTTCATCAATTTTTTCTTATGCCAAGAATTAATTTGTGTTTCTATTTAGGGAAATTGTAGATGTGTAATACCTTGGAGATTTACCTATTACCTTGGAGAAATCAGACAGGGTAATAATTGGAATTGTAATTTTGGAGAAAAAATTCTACTAGAAGAGCAAATTACTTTGCCGAGTTACCCGGATTATTCCTAGTGACCAGCTGTGTTTTCCTTTGTTTACAGTGCAGCTGTAGAACACACCAGTGGAAGTCCCTTGGTTCCAGATAAGTGACCCCTTATTAGTTTAATTTTGAAAATTAACGTGCTATTAATTGGAATATGCAGCTTATTATCTGTCGTTGTAAGATGGTCCTTCAAACCATAGAATTTTGAATATTTTTCTTTGTATTACCTAAATTTCCTTACGTAGAACCCCATCATACAGGGTGTAATTGAATAAATCGTAGTAACTTTGACATTAATGTTGTTATTTTTCTATTTTAAATTTTACATATTGTGCATATTTTAAATTTAAGAGTTTTTCACTTCTCATAACCTACAAACTTTATTGAATTGTTGTTATTACTTAGACTTAATTTTTCTTTGAGCTTCAAATTTTGAATGTTTTTGTGTCATACAGGGTTATTCGATAGATGCCTCCTTCTTTTTTTCTATAAAATCCTTAAGGATTGTCAAGTAACGTGACTTAATATACAGGGTGAATCATCGCATCTACCTGTATGCGATTCGTAGGCTTTGTTCTATGTTTTGTTTTTTTTTAAATTTAAATTCTGTGACTTACTCACCTTGACCTTTTTTTTAATATTCTTTGAAACATCATAATGTTCTATAATTCAAGGTGTCTCTTCAATTTTGTTGAATTAAAGATAGTATTTGTTGCCTGAAATTTGGTTTTTGTTGAGTTGCTTCGATAGGCTTAAATTTCGCGGTGGCGCCCTTATAATTTGCATCACGACGTTTCGACCCATATCATCTTCAACTGAGTAAGCGGCAACCTAAGTGACAAGAATAGCAGGTAGGTGGGCATAGAGGGTGCGACTCGTCTGGCAATTTTGTTTGTAATTATTCTGAATTTTTAATTTAAATTTACCCAGTGCCATATCATTATTGCCATGTTGGAAAATGCAATTCTTTCAAGCTAAGAGAATTCAAAGTAAACATTTTAAGACAATTGCATGCAATTGGTGGTTTGTCAAAGTTCAACTCCCCGGAATGTTTATATGTCGTCAGGTACACATCTTTATATGCAGACACTTTAGAAAAACCTCGTATACACTTCGACTTTGAAATAGGCTTATAATTAACGCTCGTTGAGTACTTTTCGTTCTACATGATATTGTCGCGTGCTTAGAGTCTTTAATTTTTCATTTTTTTTCTGTATACACTCCGCATACTTCCAGTTTTCCTCCCAATTAATCCATAATTACACGACGTTCGAAATGAAACGTGTGTGATCTTTAAGAAATTCCACGCGTGCTTCTTGTATATAACTTGAAAATTCTATAAGCGTATAATTATAGGTGCAGATAACGAAAACACAGTTCAAGATAGTTTATTGGCTCTGGTTGAGAGACAAGACTGTAATTAGAATTCATCGGGTTAACTGCAGTTTATGTGAGTGTTTGAGAATTGAAAAAAATCATTCCTACGTACATTACGGCTTTATAGTATACTTAATGTTCGATATTATTGACAGTAATGTTAAATGTTATGTTATTTCTAATTACCTGTATAGCATAAGATAAAAGTACAATTGTATCTAGTAATTGGTGTATTAAATTGATTTAAGAACTGTGATTTTAAAATTAGTAAGTTGGGAAAAATAATTCCTATTAAATTTCTTATGGATTAAACATGTGTTCCAACTAAATATAAAATAATAATTTGCAACTTGTTTATTTTAGCACTGGATGCAGTGGTCAAGGAATGGAATTTCCGGGAAACAATAATCATAAGACGATACAAGTAGTTGCATACACGGACAATCTCACTATGCTAGCTAGAGATAGGAGAAGCTTGGAAGAAGCAATTCAAAAAATTGATCACAGAGGTAACCGAAAACTTTGAAGTGTTGCGTTTTGAACAAAGTGCAGCGGAAATGGGATTGGAAATAAATGAGAGAAAGACAAAATACTAAAGATAAAAAGTTCGTCGTGACAACAGCAGGCGGAAAAGTCTACAGTTTTGAAGAGGTAAAGTCATTCACATATTTGGGAGTGGAATTTAATAGGAAGCCAGTTATAAAAAAAGAGATCCAGAGCAGGATACAGAAAGGCAACAAATGTATATACCAACTAAGGAGTGTACTTAACAGTAAGTTGCTGTCCAGGGGAGCAAAGCAGAGAGTGTACCAGACAATATTGAGACCTATAGTATTATTTGGAAGTGAAACTTGGACAATGGATAAGAACGAACAAAAAATGCTAGCAGTATGGGAAAGAAAATGCCTGGGAAGGATATATAAAGGCAAAAAAGTGAATGATAGATGGGAGAAGAGAACCAACAGGGAATTACAAGAACTGTATAACCAACCAAATATTATAGGAATAGCTAAGGGATATAGAATAAGATGGTTAGGACACATATAACGCATGGAAAACGAGAGGGTACCCAAAAGACTAATGGTAGGAGGTATAGGAGGAAAGAGGAAACGAGGTAGGCCCAAAATAAGATGGATGGACGAGGTGCTGAAGGACGTTAAGTACTTGAGAATAAACAACTGGCGAAAGAAAGTAAGAGATAGAGAAGAGTGGAATAGGATTACGCACCAAGCCAAGGGCCTACTAGGCATGCAGAGCTAATAATATATATATAAAACAATAAACTAAGGTAAAAGGAAATATTTGGAGATAAGCAGAGGAAATAGAGATACAGCAACAAATAAAATAAAAAAGAGGAAATTGCGAGTTCGAAATAATTAAGTATTTAGGAGTAATGATAAACAGTGAGAATGACAGAAACATGGATTTAGATCATAGAGTACAGGGAGGACATAGAGCTATAAAATACAAAAACAGACTGAAAAGTAACAAGATCAGCATAAATTCAAAAATGAGGGTATTCGGAGCAATCCGACCAGTAGTGACTTATGGGGCAGAGACAGTGAACCTCACAAATGTGGAACAGGAAAAAATGATAAGGTTTGAGAGGAAAATTGTAAGAAAAATATATGGCCCGAAGAAAGTGGCAGATGGCGAATACCGAAGATTAATGAACTTCGAAATAGAAAACATCTTGAAAGGAGAACAGATCTTAAAGTACATAAAAGTACAAAGACTCCGATGGTACGGCCACATAAGAAGGATGGAAAACAACAGGGAAGTACAGAAAATCACTACAGGGAAACCAAACACAGGTAGGAAGATCAGGTGATTGAGGATATTAAGAAACTGAAGAGACGGGATTGTAGGAGCAGGGTCCAGGACCGACATGCGTGGAGGAGAATGAGGATGAGAAGACAAAGTGGAACAACAGTTTAGAGTAAGGCAAGAATGGGAAAACGTGGAGTAACTCATCACAAGGAATGAGTTGCTAGAGCTCAAACAAGAAATGAGCGGTCACAATTCCTGAGGGAATGTATGACCCTATTTATATGATTTGTAATTAATTTAAATTACACATGCTTAAATGGACTGAACATATTTTCAACGTTTTTGTAAAAGGCATGTTATATTCTTTTATAGGCTATGGCGGCTGGTCTGTTATAGTCGTTTGAATGTTTTGGAATGTGCTAAAATTATGTCTGTTGAGGTGATTCTGCAATCTTGAAAAGCGGAAAAAGTCTAAAAAACTAAATCCAGGTGATGAGCCACAGGAATATGTATACTAGCCAAAAAACTTGTTTATTGAAATTGCTATGTGACAAGGTGCATTAATAACAATAATATGCTTTATTGCCCTATAAAATAAAATATTCCATTTACAGGTCACAATAAAATTATACAAATGTAGTACATGATAAGTGAGCACAAAAATTAACAAAATTAACAAATAACTCATCCAAACCAAATCAAAACAGAAGTGTATGAATATATAATTGGTTAACAAAAATTATCAAAATTAGCAGCCATAGCTTCCTTCAACTGATACATTGAGCAGTGACTAATGTCCGAAACGCCAGCTATCTAGTTAAAGTTACTCGACATAACATAAACTGACGATCTAGTCAGAGCATTCGTGATCGAAAACCCCAAGTAGAAAGTGCTACAAGAACCCCGCGATTCGCTTCTTGGAACAGACAACCTTAAGAGACCCAGCAACAAAGAGCAATTTGTTATATTGTTGACTTGGTTATATAGGAGCCTGATGCTGGTAACAATTCTCCTGTAGTTCAGCGTCAACACCAATTGGCGGATAAATTCCCTCTCTACGGAAAGCTAAATACTTAAGAAACCTACGCTGAATGAACACTCTTCCATCTGACGCTTGTGGCACAGGTACTAAGGATACCACATCAGAAATGCATACTCCAGATGGGATCGTACGAGCGAAATATCGTATATAATGTCTTCAAGGTACCACGTCAGTAAAAAGTGTCAGTTCCTAATAATAAAGTCAATAATCTTTAATGCGGCAGAACAGATGGCGTTAATATAGCTAGTAAATGACAGCCTAGATTCAAACAATAACCCCAAGTCCGTCGCAACATTACGTCGCTCCATGTATACTGCGTCAAGGCTGTAAGTGAAAATGAAGATCGGGAAAGTAGTTAATTGACTTCTTCCCGCCTTACAATCAAAATGACAATAAAGTTTTTATGATTAAGTAAGTAAGCATTTTTGATAGTGTTATTATTCGTAAGAATAGTTTACATCATTCTAGAAGAATAGTATATATACAGAAGAATTTATGATAATATATCTGTATCTAAGAGGTATCAGTAATAACAATAAATCTTTACTTTTTACATCAACTATATATTTCTCTAGACTTTCGCAGGTTTTTCAAGGGATCGTAGATGAGTTACAATATATGTACCATGGTTCTCTAAAGACGCTGCGAAAATATATAGAAATATTCGTGGGTATAAAAAGAAATTTTGTTATTTAAAAGAATGAGAATTTCCTTATGTGTTTGTCGATATTTTTATACAAAAGTTGTTCCAAACAAACTTTTAAATTCTGCATCTTCGTAATAAAATAAACCTGTGAGGTGAGTAAAAGACTTACTTCCGGTACAAATTTCTAATTTTTTTTTTACATAAAAATTGATTCAAATCGGGCTCTAAATACTTTTGTACTCTTGATAAATCCGTGTAGAACCCATACTTTATTTGCAAAAAGACTATTATTAAATAGAAGTAAATCTGTTACTTCCAGTCCGAATTTTGAAATTTCCTTTTTTCCAAAAATTATTTAAAATCAGGCAATAAATACTTTCATACTCTTAATAGTCCAGTAAATCCGCCAGAAAAAAGAGTGATCTGATTTTTTAATATTATTATGTTGTTAGTGTTGGGCGCGTACAGTAAAATCCAAGTTTTCGACCTCGGCGCGCCATCTATTGCTATTAACAAATCATCAAAATCCCTTTAGTTGAACAATTGTATATCTTAAAATATAAGTCGTTTAGAAGCCTGTGTCTCCGGTCACTATTTAAGCTACATAGCTAATTTTAGGCTCAAACTCAATATACTCTACTTTAAATATGAAAACGTAGAAAGGTCCAACATTTTGATGTTTTTTTCATACCAAGTGGTGCGCCATGTATAGGGCCGCTGTCAAAACTTGGATTTTACGGTACTTGCCCAACACTAACAACATATTCAAAAATTAAAACTACCCGACATTTTGCATTCCAAAATTTGCGAAAAACTATTTTTCGATAAAACTTTCGGTAGGATTTAAAATCTTTTTTATAAAAGAAAGAGGAAGAGAGAAAGGGGGAGAGAGAGGAAGAGAAAGAAAGAAAAAGAGAATTAAATTTAACCATTTAATTTAATATAAAAGGTACAGAAAAATCCGGAATCAAGTGGGTTACAGGTAAAGAAACATTCTTCCTAACTTAATTCTTTGATTTGTCTTAAATTTAAAATTTCAAATTTCCATGCCATTACACTGACTGAACACCCGTTATATATTTCTTACTGGGTATATTGTTTTTACATCAACTTGAAGCGCAAGTATCCATAAATCTTTGGAAGAATGAGAACATCAGAGAGGAACTTATAGACTAATACACCAAACTAATTATTACCAAAACAAATATACGAAATTTGTTTACCGCTTGTTAAGTTCCAGACCTGGATGACTTTTAAGTACCACGTAAACGAATTCCATAGTTCGACTGCCAGTTATGCGTAAGACATAGTTTTGTAAATATAGAAATGCTTCGGATAGATTTTGTAAAATGCTAAAATAAGTTAACGAATCGATTTTATGAGTAGCGCTTATTTAACTACGAACATTTTTTGACGATATTGTTGTTGGGTAATTTAATTTGATAAAATTTCGATTATATAATAAAAAAAACTTTTTAATTTATATTAAATTATTTACTTTTTAAAAAACAATGAGTAAATTAGTTGTTAAAAAACCTTCAAAGATACAAATGTCCCATTCTTGACCAGGTTATTTGCCTTATTATCTTGGTCAGTGCGAAGGATCCGTCCAAAGCATCGTAGACAAACTGGGTTACGGCCACATTTGTGTGCAATGTGTTCCTTGTCATCGTCCATGGACCAGAAATGCTTGCAAAAAAGCTTGCTTGTGCAGAACCTTACAGAGTATAGTCAAAATTGTAATAACTTTCTCTTGTCAATAATTCATAATAAATATACCACCACCAAAAAAATTGAAATAACAACATCTGCCAACAAGGTTATGCTGATACTTTTTTTTGACCATGGTCAGCATGGTTATTGCTGATATAGGTTAAATAAGCTAGAGTGAATATCAGTGTAAATCTTTATGATACGTAGAAAAAAAAACAATTGGAATAGAGAATTATTACAAAAAATATTATTAAGATACCGATAGCGTGGGTATGGAAAGGGATAACTCGGAAAGAATTTTAAAATTTTAGAAGTGAAATATATTAAGAGTTACATGAAAATTAGAATACCTGATGATTAATATATATTTTATTAAAGAAACTAGTGTTTATAGTTCATTATTAAAAAGAGGAAAAGATCATATCTAACATAGAAGATCTTAAGAGCTAAGTAAATGCTTCATCGATCAATAAAACCTTCAAAGAACGATAAAGCTCGACATCATGTCGCCAACGTTGTAAGAAAATCTTCAATAAAATAACTCGAGGATTTGAGAGCATCCACCCTATAGTATAACAGCACAGGTTCATCGCCTTGAAATTTTAAACTCTGGATCAATGAAAAAGGCGTTCAAACAAAACTGTTTTCAAAATAGAAATGCAGTGAAAGAATTTCTCTATCACTAGCAGTAAAAATTCTTTAGCCAAGGTATTCATCGGCCGGTGGAACAATGGGAATGTGCCTTAACTGCAATGATAATTATTTATTAATATATTAATTATTAAATTTTGTATGCAACATAAACGTGTCTCAATTGAATATCTCTCGCAACGTGGACAAAAAAAATAAAAAAACAACGAGCGCCGAGAAGCGACAGTATTGTTGGGTCCTTGATGAGGTTTCGTGAGGATTATCTGAAATTCTTAATAGTGTTAATTACATTCTATTCAATACCAATAATATCATCTCTTATATAAATTTTCGATACTAGCAAAAACAAATGATCGAATCAGATTTTTGCTTCTGCTGTAAAATTTACAGTATGCAAATTACGTGTTACGTTTTATGAATAATCGATTCATATATTATAATATAATCTTATCTAAGTAAAAACTGCTTAGATGTTCAATTTTAATTTACTGTTTGTGTGTGTGAGAGAATAAAAAAATCAATTTTACGAACAACATCTCGTCTAGACAGATTATCGCGCTTTTCACGTCTATGGCGCTTCTCGTTGTTCGTTGACCTCTGGTTAAATATTAAAATGAAAACAGAAAAGATTACATATAACTAGAATGTTTGAGCTAAAAAGCTAAACATATAAAACCACAAACACATTCATAAATCTACAATCTTAAATATGTATTTAGAAACCGTTTATTTATGTACTTAATTAGTTATTCTTTAGCATTCAACAATATTGACCAAAATATACACGAAAATAAGGTTAAACGAACAAATCTTCAAACGAAAATCGAACCTCTTGTTGTGAATTTACGTTTTATTTTTGGATATTAATTTTGTAGTGTTAACTGTCTGAAAACGAAAGCATTCTGCGTTGCATGCGAAATTTAGCTTCAGTCAAAATAATCAATAACACGAAGTCCCAGAAATAGGAATTTTCGAAGGTAAAAAAAACACCATCTCACGTTATACACAACACTACTGGCTGAGCGTTGAAAATAACCATTCCGAAACTGCATCTGCACATCACAGAGAGATATACAACTCGAGAGGGTGATAAATTACGTGAGGGATGTTGTGCCTAAGCGTGTGCCCTCTCTTCTAAACGGGAAGTTATTAGAATGAGCCCGGTGTGTTTCCAGAATCCTGGAAACACATGTCTGGTGTATTCGAGGGGCATGCAGCCGGAGGCACGTGCTTTATAGGGTGGAATTTCTATCAAATGTATTTTCGTGTGGTTTATTTGTGCAGGTTCGGAATAAAATGAAAATTATTTCAAATATATATTTTATGTAATTGTTATATGTTATAGTTAATACGGTTAAGACTGACAGAATAAGATTCATAAACCTCGTATTTATGTAATATGAAGGATAATGCCCTTTAAATGAAATAGTATAAACGCATTTTATAGTAATAGCAGAAATATTGAGATATCCAAATCAACAGGAACTTCAATAAGTAGTTATACCTTAAGAATTATGATTTTATATATAGGTATATAAAATAATTAATTATTTTTGTTTATTTCGTGGGTAATTTCGGCAACAAAAATAATAAATAATCATCAGGCAACGAAAAAAATCCACAGAAAACATAAAATAATTAATACACATGAACCACACACATGTATATATATATATACATGCGAGCAGATTTCGTGAATTTAGCGGCTTATATGAAATTGAAAAATTACCTGCATATCTTTTTAAGTTAATTAATGAACTTACGGAAAAGAGTAATTTCATTATCGAAGACTAACATGTTAGTTTCGCCAACGCTCATCAGTCCGATAATGAAACCAGACTTTTCCGCTAATTTTCGATTTTTCTGTTTATACAAACCGAAGTGATCTTTGCAAGCATGAGAGAATTAATTTCTTAATTCACTCTATGATACAGAAGGAAACATATTTATATGTTTTGCTTCCTACCGACTTGAAACACATATTGTGTTCGTAACGTCAGTATTAATGAACAATCCTTATTTCATTCAGGATAATTGTATTAATTAAATATGTATTTAATATGCATTAAACAATATATCAAATTCTTAGCCGTATCTGTTAATATATGTGTATTAACAGATACGGCTAAGAATTTGATATATGTGTTTAATGCATATTAAATACATATTTAATTAATAAAATAATTAAATTTCAAATTAATTTAAAATTAGTTTAATTGTTAATTAGGTAATTTTTGATATCTTTAAAAATTACCCAGCGGTCCAGGAATCGAACCCGAAATCTCCCGATTACCAGTCAGGTGCGTTAGCCACTACGCTACCGTGGGCTTCGGTCTTGATCCCTTTAAATTGTACTGATATACATATACATATACATGTAGCAAGTAACAGAAGGAAAGTATTGCTGGTATACCAGCGTATATAAGCACCGAGACGTCCATGTGCTGTATATGATAAATAATTCTAAATTTTTCTTGACCTTAATTCACATATTCATGTGCATATACATATAATTAAAATATTTAACCGCTGGGTAATTTTTAAAGATATTAAAAATTACCTACTTAATAATTAATATATATACTGGTTGTGTAATGCAACGCTTGTTATAGCAAGTCCAAAATACATCAGAATTGCAACGTGGCGTACTGTATCCCCGCTCTCCCCTACATTTAACGGTGAAGCATAGACTGGCAATATAGCAGTTATCTCTATTTCTCTCTTCTTCTGTGTTTCGTCGCAGTTCCAGTACGGCCAAAGAATACAACGTTGCAATATTTACCTGGTAATATCAAGTGTTTCATTACACAAGCTGTATAAAAATTTCATGTGGTAACTCCGCTGAAAATGCTACTGCAGACATGTGTTTCGAACTCATTGGTTCTCGTCAGTGCAGTGTAGCCAAGGAATAAGACGGGATAAACTTGGAGATGAAAAGCATTAAGTAGGAACATATACTGGAGACTACCAATTGAGGCTTCAGCCAGAAGGTCCTCGATATTGAGGATACATCTAAACGTCGATGCGAGATAGACATTTTCCAACTGCGTGCCATCTGAACCCATAGGATATAAAATGAAAAATTAATGCGGATTTTAGAATAATACAAGTAAGAAATTTCTGGGGAAAACTGAAGATACAACTGCGTGAAATTCTCTACTTGTATTATTCTAAGATCCGCATTAATTCTTCCTCATTTTATATCTTTTAAGTTAAGATAGCACGCAGGTGGACAATGTCTATCTTGCGGCGACGTTTGGATGTTTAGATATCAATATTGAGGACATTCTGGCTGAAGCCTCAATTGGTAGTCTGTCTCCTGTATATGTCTCTGATTGTTGCTTTTCAGCTCCAAGGTTATCCCATCTTATTCCTTGTTGAGTTCGAAACACGTGTCTGCAGTTGCATTTTCATCGGAGTTACTCCATGAACTTATTTACTTTTATTATTCTAAGATTGCAATTATTATTTAAGCATTTATGGTAACAGATTGTAGTATTGTATCTGGAATTACAATCATAAACGGATCCTAAAAAGGCCTCCATGATTTCATAAGCAAACCATGAGGGTTTGTATATTACATAAGAACTAGCACCATGGTGGTGATGGCGAAAAGCTGCCATTAATGATTCTTTTTTCTTTTTTAACACTACTACTCCAAATTCAACACTGAGGGCACGTTTCATTCTGACCTAGGCATCGTTCTCTTTCATTTTATTCTTATAGCCAGGTTGTTTCGGATCATATATACCCTAGCAGCATTTTTCGAATTTGGCGGGTGTTTTAAGTTTGCACTGGACGCAATAAAATAACATATAGAGGTCTAGTCGCTAATAATTTCACTGTAAAATTAGTGAATAGGAATGTAATTTTATGAATAAATGTTTCTACGTCTACTTTTTGACCAATCTTCTACTTGGATATTGGTTAATTGGTCTAGTAATTTCGCAATAAAATGTGAATTACCCTACCTGTATTCTATTCGATTATCTTCATAGCCAATTTAAAACACCCGCGAAATTCAAAAAATGCTGCTAAGGTAAAAAGGATTCTGCCTAGTACAATTCCATAAATTCTACTATTAAATCATTTTCTCACTCCGGAAGACTGGAAGTAGTAGTTTACTTCAGTGAAAAAATCGAATTTCGTCAACTACTAAGTTTAAACAAATTTATGAAGAATTGGTATGTACTCAAAAATAAAACTGAGAATAATTTTAAAAAAGTTTTTCGAAATGCGAAAATCAGTTTTTTGAAAATATTTTGCAAGTCATTCTTTTTAGACAGGTACGTTACGAGTATAAAAGTATTTAGAAATTAATTTTCAATACCTTTTGTATAAAAAAAAATTCAAAATTCGGACCGGAAGTAACACTTTTACTCTTAGCGAGTAGTACTTTCTTTCGAATATCTTGCAAAAGTATGCATTCTATAGAGTTTTATTAAAAGAACAGAAGTATTTATAATAGGATGTTGAATAATTTTTATATAAAAAATTCTGTCATTTGAAAGTCTCATACGTATAAGAAAGTCGTGTGGTGGCCACACCTCATTTTTTTAATTGAAAGCCTTTAAATTATAGGTTATATGTTTACGTTAGTATTTATCTATTTACCTATATATTCATCTCACTTCAGTATACGATGTGTAGTCAGGTTATTTGTGTTCCAATACGAATGTTCTTTGATGTGTGAAAGGAAAACCGACTTCGAACGGATCGCCATTTGTGTTCGGCGCGAATATTCGCGAATATCAAATATTTATCGAATAAATTGTCTACACATCGCTGTTCGGCGTAATTTGCCGAATGTTCGACGATGTGTAGAGGCGGCATTAAATGCCACGGGTGACACAACATATTAAAATGATAATTTGAAATTGTGTTAATCAAAAGTGAAAACGTAAGCTTTTAGGTGTTAGGCAATCGTAAATGTATTTCAAACTTATTTCTTTTCATTGGCACGACACAGCCAAGTAAGCGTATGTCATATAAATAATTTGTGTAGTATAAAGTCTTACTTTAAGAATTTCAATTCAAAAACCCCATATGTATATCCAGGGTTCAAAAAAATAGTCAATAATGTATTCTGTATAGCGTAAATATCGGCTGAATTGTTTTGCTACATAAAACATAATGTTTACAAAACAACAAAAAGTTTTCTTTAAATGAGTGTAAAACATAACCTATCTGTCACATTAATTTGACATTTTGATGGTTGACGTCAGGAACATGGCAGAAGTTTGCAACACAATCACCATAGCGAAAGAGTCGCAAACCGTTGAAAATTCACTATTCCGTATCATAAACATTAAAACTATATTGACAAATTTTCAAATGAAAACATGAAACACATTTCCGCAGAAGCTGGTATATAACATCATTAGAAAGGTGGTAGTCAGTATTAATTTAGATCAAATACATTAGCATACATTATGTTGCCAACTTTATAGAGTAAGTTGCATTTCTTCGTATTGAAAAACATCGGTTAAAGTTAACCATTGATCAGATTGCAAAAACGAGCTTAAGATGTACTGTCATGTCTTCTGTAATGATCTATTGAAATGTAAGTTTCAATTATTCTTTCGTCTCATTGGCATTATTCAAATAAACCGTTATAAATATCGAGCAAAATATATTTAATATAAATATAAATGTAAATCATCTACATCACTTGGATTTCATGCTAAAAATAAAATTTCCCAGAGAAGTACAAACACGACAATGAACAGTTTGATTAACAGACTGAATTGAATCCATTTGCTGCAGTACTTATACGTAAAGCGTTCAGTATACAAGTAAGTACAAATAACGTTTTGCAATATAAACTTTATTGTTGCATTAACATAACTAACTGCAACAGCAATGGTTAATAGATACATTAAATAAGGTAGGTATCTGGCATTTTCCGGCAAAAAAAAAACAACGCGAATTCAATTTAATTTAAATCTTCTTGTCTCGTCTAACGGTACACGTGTAATGCAGTACGAAATGTAATATAAACTGTCCAATACTTGTTGAACGACGAAACGTTCTCAAAAGAAGATATTAGTACAAGAACTTACCTCGACCAGTGTGATAATAATGATAAAAAGGGGCGGGGGGCAGCAGGTGTAGTGATCGGCATAGTACTTCCGGTCTCTTTCATCCGTTAGGAATTCTTCAGCGATTATTCGCACCATCCTGGAATGAAAGAAAAAGAAAATAAATAATGAAGCAATAGAAGCAAAGAAGCGAAATAGACAGAAGAAGGTCGTTAGATGGATAATGGAATGGACTTTTATTATTAGCACTGATTCGTTCTTAGCTTTGTTAAATCGTGCCGAGGAAGTGTTCGGATTGAAATTGAATGTGTTTTGTGTTTTAATAACAAACGTTATTACCCTTTCAATGGTTTTGATTTATGTCACAAAAACAAGATTGGAGGCCTTCTAGCTGTGCGAAGGAAGTTCGATCATTTAGGCTTTAATTATGTTATTGCAATAAATCAAAAATAGCATGAATTCCAAATGGGAAAACATCAAAATTCAAATTAAACTTGTAAAGATTGTATTTTATCTTTGGCATTTCGTTATTAAGTTGGTTGTTTTTTTATGATAATAACAATAATAAGAGAATTTATTGGAAATTGATAACAAAATTCGTCAATACATTAGATAGTATATAATAAATATAAAAGTCAATACAGCATATAAGGTGCATGGAAAATTTTAACCTAAATTTATGAAATGGAATGTTCAAAAAATAATGTATGCAACTCGCATTTAATGGCTATTAAGACACTCGTATTCATTACAATACTCAGCTTCGTCTCGTATTGTAATTTTCTTACTCGTGTCTTAATAGCCATCATTAAATGCTCATTGCATAATATACTATTACGTCATTCAATGGCAAAATCAAAAGTTGAAAATTTGTTGAGCAGTGTTGCTGATTAATCAAAATCTAAGGGAGCAATCACTACAATCTAAAAGAAAAAGATTAAGTAATATTTCGCTTTTTTATAAAAGCAAACTTTACGAAAATAGAGATTAGTTTAGGCTTTACATCAACGTTCGAAATGTTTACTGTTGCCACGACACTTGATCTTACTTACTCAATCTTTTCGCTTTTATTTTTGCCGAACATTGTATCTTCTAATATGTAAATATATCAGATATAAGTACATGCTCACATATACCTCATAGATACTTAAGTTGAAGTGTATTTTGGTTACAATTTCCTTTCCGATTTGTTAATTAATATAATAATAATGATTTGATTGTAAATTCTTCTACAAAAAAAAATAAATAAAATATATTAGAATTAAAATTATATTATAGAGGCTTCATCTGTGAACTCTCCTCCTAAGTCAATATGTAGAGCAACAGCAGACACGTGTATCAAACTCGTTAGTCCTCGTCAGTGCGGTATAGCTAAGAAATTTTATGTTGATAGTGTAATATATTTAGTATAAAGTCAACATTTCTTTATCCTTTCCTCAACCTAGTAAAGCTCTTCGTGAGCTTTTTGAATAAAGCTTAGATAAGAATATGCTTCCTTCAATAAGTGAGAATTTGGTTCTAAAATTAATTTTATATAATATTCTCAGATAGTGGCTTATCCAAATGATATCAATTGACCTCTCTCTCTCACACACAATTAAATTTCCCTTCTCACGGTACATACACTATTATATTCAAATGAAGTAGGAAAAAATCTAATAGAAAAATACCGTTAAAACAATGTGAAACGCACCGATGAAAGTATCTCAGATGAAACGCACCAAACACAATTGCTATGCAAATCAGCACATTACAATAATTAAGTAACAGTTATGTTCTCTTCCATTTTGATTTTACATACATAAATTATCCCAGGGAAAATGTTCTGCGGATAATTATTAGAAACAGATCGAGAGCAACAGGGAAAGAAAAAAAACATTAGCAATCAACAAAGCACAATGTAATTTATATTTTGTGTGACTGTGAACGTTACGTTTTCTATTTTCCACACTGTAAGGATGTATGTAAGCAGTAGGAAACTCATATCAGCGTAACAATTCTCTATTGTCTTACGCCATTGTTACTTTTTTTCTCTGGGACTTTCATAGAATCAAACGGAACAAACAGAAAAAAAAATCATGTCTCGGTAGCTGGGTTTCTTATGTCCGGAAGGTTATTAGTTCCGTATAGTACATAAGGATGCACGTGAATGTAAATATGTATTCAGATGTCTTTTTAGTGTACTTATTTTGTAAATTTTTTTCGTTTGTTTCAACTAGTAGGTGCGAAACCGTTAAATTGATGCCATTGTCTTCGATCAATTGTTTTAACCGTTTGGTAATGAGGTATTTTTAGATATACATCATTTCATTGTTTTTGGTAAATGTTCATGGTTTAATTCGGTATCAGGTGATTGTTTCAAGAAGGTAACTGTTTTTAAATTTCCATAATTTGTCAGATATCGTCAATAAAATGTATAGTTCCGTCAAAAAGTTTTGATTGATCCTAAAACCTGCGTTGGCAAAAGTATACTTTTTCACCGGAGGTAATTTCCAGATAACTGTGAACATTTCCTATTAGATTTTAGTACAAAATAATTGCGTTCAATTTTTTAATGCAAAGTTTGAATGTACTAGTTAGTAAAGGAAAATGATATGGCATAATAATAATAATAATTTGGTACAAGCAAATATTTGTAGGAAATTTTAGGATTTGTTACGTATTATTTCTTACAATGATTTGTATTTACTTTAGAAGTTGAAGTTTTTTAATTGCTATATAAGCAAATGTTTTATGGAAAAATAAAATATGATAAAAACAATTTTGTGTTGTAATATAAAAATTTGAACTTTCATTTCGTAGTCCAATTATGGAAGGTATTAAAGGCATTTCGTCATTCAGATGTTTTCTTTGTTATATTTGTCCACCGCTATATAGGATGGGAGTGTCACTGGTGGAAGTAGCTATAGCATAATTTTCTAGCTCTGGTAAAATGACTTGTTTTGACGAGGTAGAGAAGCTGGATTACGACACTTCTCCATGTAACTCCAGCTTTAATTTCCTTACGGTCAGAGCAGGAATCTTTCGGCTGGCTCCTAAATTGTCTGTCGGTTAATGCCGATATTTATAGATGGAGCTCAGCTCAAGTAATTCACAAGTGATAGTATTAATTTCTTTAAAGTAAGTTTAAAATGAAATACCTTAAATGGAATATTGAATTATAGCTATTTTTACTAGTAATTTATTGCTATATATTTAAATCTATACATCTACATGTCAGTAATCAAATAATTTGTATTTTCAGATAAATGCAATGAAAATAATAACTCCAAAAATATACTAGTTAATAACAATAGCCTAATAAGACTTTTTTTTTGAAAGAAAGTTATGTCGATAAGTTATTATGTGGAAAGTATTTCCAAATTAAGAAAAATACAATATCTGCAGCATATTTGCCAGTTGAATATTAAACAGTTGCTTTTGAAGAAAAAAATTAATGCATTGTACATTTCTGTGGCTTACCAAAAGCAGTTTATTGTGTTTGACCTAAAATTTTATTGACGAAGCTAGACAAGTTGATGATTATTCTCAGGCATATTAGTGTAACTGCAAATACAGAAACCCAAGAAAATCATTAATTTATATGTAGCGAAATGTTAATTTATATAATAAATGTAATCAAAGAAGATTTATTAAACAAATCAGCAACAATGGGTGCAGATATTTTAGTTCAATTGTGTTTCAAGTATATATGCAGGCTCCCATCGTTAAATTATTTATATGGTTTAGTAATAATACTATTCACATACTTTCATTATTTACCAATATCTGAACTACTCTATCATAATTTGTAATTGTAAAAAAAGAGTACTATTTTTTTAATGTATGTAATTATTGTAGTAATAGATTTGTAAGCTGCTGCTTTTAAGAGATATATTTGCTAAGATTATGTCCAATGTGCTAATTGTTATATTGATTCATAACATATTAACATATCTTTCATTAAAAAGTAACTTTCAATTATTTATAATTGATCAACAAACTGTTCTAAAGGATGACTCAAATATAATTGTATAGTAGTCATGATTATTAAAAACATAAAGTTTAAAAGCCTCGTTTACTGTCGATATATATAATGTAATTGTTTATATTACAAAAACATAGTGAATAATCATTACATATTATGCAAAATATCATTTAATTAAATGCTTTCAAAAATGTCTAGTTCACCATCATATAGTTTTCAGTGGTGTTCTTAAACACTATTGAATATTCTCTTTTTGAGGTTACATATAATATTTTAACATTACTTGTTCTTATGTCTCCTTGAAATCATATTTCTTGTTTATAAACTGTAATACATACATGTTTAGTCAATTAGTTGCAATGTGATAACCATTATACACCTCCTTGTAATAATATTGGACATATAATTTAATTTCAACATGCATATCCCCTGTACATTACTAATGAGCTTAGGATATTACATATTTCTACCATTATTTCTAAAAGTACTGCAATAAAATATCATGGAAGCGATAAAAAAATGGCAATTCATATGGATCAAATATTCCATTTCAAATTTATAGAAAGGTTATGTTTTCAAATGAATCTGTCAATCGTGTGCTCAAGCCTGGTCGAACATAACCTTACGCCTGAGGTCGTGTTTTCGTCGCCTTGAGCACTGGCCGGTGTTTGAGGTTGTTATATAAAACGAAGATGTGTCGTATATACGTAGGTACACGAGCATCTACAGCGCCTTGAGCATGATTTATAAATCTGGGCCTTCAATTTATGTAATAAACATTTATGCTAAACCTTATCAAATTTCTGTTATCGATATATTCAAAAATATAGCTCAGCAAACTTTTTCTTCGTCTAGGGCATTTTGTTAGAAAGTTAATCTGTGGTGGAATGCTTCTGTTTAAATCCAAATTGGTGATTTGGAAGCAGATTTTTTCTTTCAATAATTGAATGCATTTTTCTAATGAGCAAATAATTTGCACATAACAGACAGTAAAAATTTGTTGTGGCCAGTTAAATCCAGCAGCTTTTTCGGATTTAGATATTTTCTTAATTCATAAAGTATTTGGAATGTCTTCTGCGTCTTGTGGGATAATTATAATATTTCTTGTGATTCAAATTTTTTTTTCAATTAGGTACCAAAGCATTCTGCCTTTTGTTTGCTATTTGTAGCTCAAGTTCCATCCAATTTTTAATGGTTGGTTCTTTTTAAACCTTTAGTTGCAATCATACATAATTAACATGGATATTTTAACAAAAATTATGGAATTAATCAACATTATTCAAATTTTGTGATTGAATAAAAAATGGTCTGATAAATTTCATTATGAAATGGTTGATATATTCATGGAAATAAAAACTAGTTCAAATTTTATGTATGCTCATATATAACAAAGAAAGTGTACAGAAAATTAGTCTGGTATACTTTCTCTCATGTATGTAATAGCATATATGCTGCATGACATGGAAAGTGCAACACCAAGAATGGGTGCGAATTTTTTGACCAAACTTGGTAGAAACGTATAACTAGTCAAAAGCAATAATTATTAAAATTTTGTTGCGATAGATCAAGTGGTCATGACACATCTGACACTTCATTCAGTTTTCGCTGACATTAATGTGTGGTGTATTAATTGTTTGTTTGAAATTAATTTCAACGGTTGTGTCTTATTATACCCTTGTTTAACGTGTTTAAAGAGTTTTATTATGCCTAGAGTGCGGCAACGTGGAAATTATCGCCAATTAAGCGAATTCGACAGAGGTCGAATTGTTGGTTTGCGAGAAGGTGGTTTTTCATACAGGGAAATTGCAAATCGCCTTAACCGGAACCAATCCACCATTATGCGCTGTTATCAATCATGGACTAGGGAAGGTCAGGAAAGACGCCAAAGAGGAACCGGAGGCCGAAGAAGAACTAATGAGATACAGGACCGCCGCCTTTGCTTAATGGCACTAAGAGACAGGTTTTCCAGTACCAGATCAATTGCTGACGTGTGGTTAGGTAATATTGGTCGTCCTGTAACCCTTCGAACCGTTTATCGTCGAATTAGGGGTTTCGGCTTACAATCTTATCGTCCACATCTTGTGTTACCACTTACGGCTCAACACCGACAGCAACGTTTGGAGTGGTGTAGATTGCGACTGCACTGGAACGTGGAGTGGCACAGGGTGGTATTCAGTGATGAATCTCGATTTTGTCTAGGGATGCATGATGGCCGTATGAGGGTCAGACGAAGACGTGGGGAATGTCGTGATATTCAGTTTTCCGTTGAAAGGCATGTGCATCGAGCAGTGGGTGTTATGGTATGGGGTGCTATAGCATATGGGAGTAGGTCTCAATTGGTGTTCATCCAAAACACCATGAACGCCCAGCGTTACATTGATGAGGTGGTAGAACCCCATATTCTACCATATCTTCAAACGCTCGAAGACCCACTTTTCCAGCAGGATAATGCCCCTCCCCACGTAGCGAGAATTTCTATAAATCGCTTGGAAGAGGCTCATGTCAATATCTTGCCATGGCCACCCAAATCCCCCGACCTCTCGCCAATAGAACATGTGTGGGACATTATGGGACGAAAACTTATGAATTTAGCCAATCCCCCGCAGACACTAATAGCTCTCCGGCATGAATTACAGGTTGCTTGGGACACCATACCCCAAGAGGATATCGACCACCTAGTCGAATCAATGCCACGAAGAGTGAGGGAGTGTGACACTAATAGGGGCGGTTCAACACATTATTAATAAAAATTATGTTAAATTGTGTTAGTCTTTTGTTTTTTTTCTTTGAAATTTTAATCAATTATTGCCTTTGACTAGTTATACGTTTCTACCAAGTTTGGTCAAAAAATCCGCACCCCTTCTTGGTGTTGCAGTTTCCATGTCATACAGTATACAATTTCAATTCTTTGAAAATGTTCATGTCTCAAACTTCATTATGACGAGTAAAAATTAAATATTTTGCTAATAATTTATATTTATTCTTCTAAAAAAAAGAGACCTGAAATTATGTTTGATTTCATAATCAATTTAATAATGATTTAAAGTAAAGTTCAATTTCTAACTTATGCAGTAAAAAAGCTAAATTGTAGTTTTTAATATAAAACATATTCTATATAAGTACTTGAATACAGTGCCATTTAGTGACCAAAATTACAACACGTAATTCACATATGAGAAATTATAAAATTAAACCAAACAGTTCTGATAGTTATAAATAATATGTTAATTTTTTCTAATTATTTACACAATTATCCATCATGATTGTGAGCTAAATATCCGACAGTTGGGCAATATCTACAATGAATCACTGGATGGACAATTAAAGAGTTAAAAAATGTGTTTTTATAGACTATATTAACAGACACTATAATATGGGCTTTGAAAAACGGCAGAAAATGTATTTTGTTGACTCAAGGCGACAAATCAGCTTACTATTCAGATCAATTTAATTTGTTACCAACTACCAAAAACAGTAGTACCTCCCTTTCATTTTCACTCAAAATTTGATTTTTCTGATGAAATTACCATTATTTCTCTTTTTGTTGATGGGTATGCTGGTCATATTAAAAACTCAATCGTTAGTGGTATACTGGCTGCGTGACTTTATGGAGTTGCTCCAAATCATATTTCTAAGCTGTAAAAGCAGAAAATTATAATTAAAATTCTCAACACAGATACCCTGATTTTAAAATTATTTAAAATTTATTACATTCGTCGGACTGCCGATAATATATCCTCTGTTACCTGAAATGATTCAATACGATGGAAAAGTCTCGTACTAGCATCACAAGCGGTAGCGCGAAGGAAAGCGCACCTGACTGGGAGATCGGGAGATCATGGGTTCGATTCTCACTCATCGCTAATTTTTTAAAAAATTAAATGTACCCAATAAATAAGTATCAGTGTAAAAGGAGAAAATTATAATTATCATGCCTCAAATTTTTTTTTCTCGTGTTCGGATATCCTTGTATGCCTCCCGATTAATGTTTGGGCTTATTGAACAAAAAATTACAAAAAATCCCGTAATAACAAATCCAGAAGAGTGTAAATCACTTGCGTTGGACGTTTTAAATTTTGTCGGTATGGAAACTAGTTGGTTCATTTGGGCTTTGACTTTTTGGGGTACAGTTTGATTGCTCCCTGGGTTACCTTGATTAAGGGATTAGAGTATGATAGTTTTTGATTAGGTTGTCTCCGACTTTTTTTTTCTTTGTTTTAGACTGTTGAGATTCGCTTTAGGTCTTTATCTTTGAAATCAATACTTTCACAATCGACGTCTACTTTACGCAAGGTTTTACGGTTTTGGTTGTTTTATTCCTTAATTTGTTCTCACTTTTACATTAAATATTCTTTTTTGTGTAGTAAGACTTTTACACTGTTATTTCCAGTATTTTTTGGTTATATTAAAAATAAGCGAAGTATGCAAAATGCATTTAATAATTTTCAAGTTCAAATGCAAAATCAGCGAAGTCATTTATTGAATATTTGATATTAATACACCCAATTCGTTTAGATTTAGTTTATTTTATTTATTTAAATAACCATTTTTTGCTAAAAAAAACTACTTTAAAATACTGTAAAAATAAAAATTACCTAATAAATAATATACTTTGCTTTCTCTTTTTTGATTTTCTCAGAAACAGTAAATAGTGTAAACTGTCATAATAATAATAAAAGTGTTTAGTAAAATTAATTAAAATAAGATATAAATATAGATGAAAATAATACATTTAAAAGCTATGAAATCTAACAGTAAAATTCAATACACTACTTACTTTTAAGAGATGCTTTAGTTTTATGTCAGCAATTAATTGGCCCAGTTATTATTAATCGTCGATGTTAAATGGTCGCATAAAACCTTATTACATTTTAGCAACTTATAAAAATCTGTCGCCTCTGCGTTATAATAAAACAAAAGAAAATAAGAGACAAGAGACTACCAGACGTATCCAGACTGTTACTGTTAAAGAAGGAATTCTATTTCTAGCTCGGTGTCAACCATTTTAAGAGCGCGCTTGTCACTTTGTTACGTTCATTCTTGTCCTTTTTTGAATTGTTCGAATGATTTCCCCTAAGTGATCGAGCATTTCCTGCCAAGAGATCCGCGGAATTCGAACACCACACACGTGGCAAACGAACGACCAGCGGACGCTGATGATTGTATAGCAAGTGTAGAAAAAGGTGGAGGGGAATCGATAAAAAGGATAAAAAGAATGAGATGGACCCACACGCGATGGATGGACAGGAGTGAGTAAAATGAGTTTAAAAAGAAAGAAGTGAGAATAAACTTACCACCGATCGGGCGCAACTCACCTATGGAAAAGAGACGGCTCAATCAGCAACAGATGAAAATCGTTTTCTGAAGAGACTTCTCTGTCTCTGTGGTGGACGGCACATTTAAAACTTCTGGATCGCTTGCCGGTCATCTGTAAAAAGACAAAAACAACGATAAATATAAATAGTGAAAAAACCAACATATTTATGACATATTTCTATATTCTATATATATATATATATTCTATTAAATATTTAGAAACAAAGAGTAGATTTTTCAGTAATCAAAACAATATAACTGAAAACATGTCTTAGAAATATATGATATTAATCAGTGAACTCTTTTTTAGAGGTTTATACGTCGCCCAGTTATATATATATCTGCCAGTCGTTTCCGTCAAATGCCCGGTAATAATTTGGAACATCTTATTCTTTGAATTTTTATCGTGCATATTTTACTCGTATGAGCCTGTCTTATGTTAAAGCTAATATATTTGTATATATGAATTTATCGTTTACTAATTTCGAACATATGCATGTTCTTTAAGTTATAATAAACAACTATGAACATATTTAATTTTGTAATCTACATGTACAATTGAAGATTATTTCTGATCATACCACATCAGAAAGTATAATTTACTATACGATGTCAGTGTGTAGTGAAGATGAAAGTATAGTAACCCTTACTTGGATACGTTAGCAACAATTTATGTTTGATTAATAAAAAAAAGTGTAATAGGTTTAGTATGCATTTCTTTTTCTCGGGCCCTGGTCTCCTTCATTTTCTACCTTCAAACTTCTCTGTCGTCTTTTTCCTCCAGTTTTTGATTCTCAACAATTCCTTCAGCATCTTCACAAACTGTTTAAGGAATTCTTTCCTTTTTATCCCAGCCACATGGACCGCCTATTGCAACCCCTGAATTCTAATGAATACAACTAGGGCTAAAGTTTTATAGTGTTAATACAGCTCGTTATTGTATCTCGTCCTTCATAAGTTATTTTCATTCACGGATCCTAAAATTGTCCTCAGAATCTTGTTTTCAAAAAGCATATGCGTAGGATATTGTCCTTCACAACTTCAAGATTCACAGATCATCATTGATGCTCTAAAATTCTAGTTCGGTGCCGGTAGCTTCCAGCGCAAGTTCTTGGGCTGTTATATTGATGAGAGTTTCTTCTTCTTCTTCTTTACTGGGCTTTAACAAGTTAGGCCTTTGGCCTTTTACTTTAATTCTGAATACGGGTGATCTTACTTAATTGGAGACTGTCAAATATTCTCTTTCAGAGGAGTCCTTTACGTTGAAGCAACCTTGGGGCGCTTGTGAGGGAAATAATCTTGTGGTTCATACTTGAGGGCTGCTGCGAGGGCGGAGTTTTCGTGGTCTTCGTTTTTGAGGTAAAAGTCTTTAGTGGAGGGAGATATCTTGAAATATTTGTATTTGTTTTATGACTGTTGGGGCAGCGAAAAGCCAGATCTGGCAGGCATATGTTAACATGGGTCTTAAGATTTGTGTGTAGATACGGAGTTTTAATTTTGGTGATAAAGTGCTTGCTGCTCCCAGCAGTGGCCATAGAGCTTTTCGTGCCTTCTTAGCTTTATTGCAAGTTGTTTTGATGTGATGTGAGTAGGTTAATCTACGGTCCAGATTTATGCCTAGGTATTTGATGTTTGGGAACCAGGGTATTTCGAAGTGGTTAATGTAGATATTGCCTATGAACGGTTTGATTTTTCTGCGGAAGATTATTGCTTGCGATGTCTCGCCGTTTATGACTATACGCCAAGTGTGGCACAAAGTAGTGATTCTATTTACTGCTTCCTGAAGATTTTGAATGGCTATGGTAGGGTTAATGGAGGAAGAAAGAATTGCGGTATCTGCGTACGTAGCTAAAGTTGTTTTATTGGTTTTGGGGATATCTGCAGTGAAGATGGCGTAGAGATGCGGTGAGAGCGTGGAACCTTGGGGGACCCCTGCAGTTAGGGTTTTAATGGAGAGAAAGAGTTTTTGTGTTTGATGGAAAAAGTTCTGCGTTGAAGATAAGAGTGTATGATTCGAATGATATAGTTTGGATAGTTCTTGGCATACATTTTGTAGAGAAGTGCTTGGTGCCACACTCGGTCGAAAGCTTTTGATATATTTAAGAAGATAGCTGCTGTTGAGTTGTTTTTATAGAACGAGTCGTTGATTGTTTCTGTCACTCTGGCCAGTTGCGTGATGGTGGAATGTTTTTTTCCTGAAGCCGTGCTGATCATACGGTATGATATTGTTTTGGTCAGAAAATTCAATGATTTTTGAGAGGATTGCTTTATCGGCTATTTTGCTGACCGCAGAATTGATGAGAGTTTGCCGATATGTACATTATAGATCTCTTCTTTGGTATACGCAGTCGACCAATTATAATATTGTGCCTATTCCAAAACATTATTAAAGTTCTGATATGCACATGTAAGGTCCAGATTAGAATATGGAATTA
Source organism: Amphimallon solstitiale (assembly GCA_963170755.1). Taxonomy (NCBI): domain Eukaryota; kingdom Metazoa; phylum Arthropoda; class Insecta; order Coleoptera; family Scarabaeidae; genus Amphimallon; species Amphimallon solstitiale. The sequence goes on from OY720683.1 coordinate 26,937,942, forward strand.
TGTTTTAGGGGCAGGCATCATCACACTTTTCTAGTTGTTTTGTATTACAGAAATGGACAATAAATATTCCTTAAAACATATTGAATCTTGACTACCGGCATCATTTAGCCTTGTTTCTCTATGAATGTGCGGTATTTGTTTGAAAATTAGCTTCTTATTTCAAACGTAATGCTGAAGTGGCAGTGTACCGGCCCATAAACCATCTGTTGTCCAATTAAATCAGAGTTTATAATCAGCTTCTAACAAATTTAAACGACTTGGGAGCGGAATTTCAAAATCGCTCTGACATTTTTCTTATTGATTAATGTTACCGTAATACAGAAATTTTTGAATAATATAATGTTGGTGTAACGCTATTTGTAACATTTTGAGTTTTTCTAGAGTACTTGCAATGAGTTGCTCGTTATTCTTTAATTGGGATACACTTGAAGCCCCGCATTATTTTCGAGCTTACAACCGACTGACTGCGCCGAATATACTGAAACTTGCATAACATAGTTACTACTAAATATACACGTTCCGAGATTTCTGCTCCGCCACTAGATGGCGCTAGATGGCAGTTTTCACCTGATTCTTTCATTTGTTTCAATCTAAAAGTTGTCGTTATAACAAATAATAAGCAATTAGAAAAACATTGTTATTTACAATTTCAGTTTACAGTGTTTAAACAGTAAATTTTTATTTCTCAAGTAATAGAAAATATTACCAATCAATATTCCATTAGTCTTTCACTGCAGATACAACTTTTCATTTTAACCTTTAACTCTCTTTTAACATTTGCTAACATGCATCGGAAAGCAAGCTGGAACTTTCGTTCAATATTACTACGAGGATAATGTAATTTAATATCTAAACTGAGTGCACGCCGTAAACTTTCGACTCGCCACGACTTTATTGATTTTTCATTTACAAACACGAATCCCCCTCAATGTGCAAATCATTCGTGCAAAATAGCCTCACGCAACATTTCAGAGTTTCCGCCTGTTTGGCACCAATCCAAATTAGTTACAATAAATGTGTAATGTGTATATTACAACCCAGTGTATAACAGTCCAAATTGTTACGATAATCATCACATCCAAATAAATATCACAGCACATCATAATGAAATTAGAGGAAAATTAAAAGCCGACCGACCATGTATTTTATACATATATTTCTTTTATGATGCAAAAGTTATATTATTCTTTTTCAACTGCGGAATTCTTGAACGGTGAGATTATGTGATTGATCATATTAGCGAAGAGGCAAAATTTGCATTTTGTTGCGAGGTCACTTTCACCTAGTATTTTTCTCTGATGTATGATTAATATATTTCGAAGAAATGAAGATTAAATCACCTATTTTTACGATGACACAAGTCTTTATCACTTAAGGATATAGTAAAACTATGAATATGAAAATCCTGCATAGAAATTCCAGAATCCATTCCAAAGAAATTTATATTTTTCTATTAAAATAACTTGTATATAATGCGTTCTACTAAGACCTGTCATTTTATTTTTAAATTAATAGTAAACTTATTATATGTAATAAACATTACAATAAATTCATTGAGATATATTGGGTAAAAATTTTGTTTATGGTAACAGAAATTTTTGCAAACTGTCAAATTAGCATTGGGAAAAGTAAGAATTAAAAGGAAAAAGAATGGTGAGAAGAAAAGAAGAAGATTTAGAAGTGTATCACAATGGCGAACCAATGGAATTCGTATAAAAAGGCACAATGGGAGATTTATATATGAATTGGTAAATAAAGAATTTCATTTAGAGAACAGCAAAAAAACTACATTATGTAAGACTACGAAAGTGTAATGTTGAAGGTGATAATTTTATTAAAGCTGCAACTATAAAAGATTATGCTGAAATATGGTTCCTTCAAAGATTTTCGAAAAACGAAGGGAAAAGAAAGAAACAGCAAATTAAAGGGTATAAACTGACTAATTTGTATACCTAAAAACTGCCGATCATCAAACAATAAATTTAATGGATTGAAGTATCTTTATCAAGAAAGCGCTATTCCCAAAAAATATTACTCATTTTTTTTATCCTGGTTACTCATAATGCGTTAGATACAAACTCATAATATATTAGGTAGATACAAAATTATAATACAAATTTATTTTTGAACATGAATATGTATCTATTTTGCTGCAATTACTAAATGTAAAATATATGCCGTTTGTGTGTGCGATCGCTAGATCTTCAGTTTCTTTACCATTTGCATATAGTGAACATTTCATTGGTTCTTTAATATTTGACAAATTGCTTATTGAAACGTCCCGACCTCGATCTTCTGCGCAATTGAAACATTCTTAGTCTGGTTTTCTTCTATATACCCTCTGGTCACTTTGCTTAACTCCCATCCACCTAATTCTTGAACAACTAAAATGTCTCCATCGGCGTTAACAAGCAAAGTTGCTGAAGATCTTCTAATACAATGACCGGCATATATACCTTGATTTTCAAGGTTGAGAAATGTAGCGATTTTCTCAGGTATTCTAGAGAAGAAATGGATACCACAAAGCTGAATCGTACACTTTCCATTTCTGTAAGAGATAAACTGTCTTTTAGTGGTAACATGTGACAGGAGTAATGCTACATATTTCTTAAATAACATCACGGGATTAATATTACCCTCAGATCCAAGGGCAAAAAATCTTTTCTTGAGATTTTTTGAGTCAGGAATGGTAATGTCAATCTTACTCTCTAAAATCTCAACATCGTCCATAGACATATTCATTAATTCATTACTTCTATAAGCTCTATCAACTCCAATCAAAAAAGCTACTGTCATCATCAAAAATACCTCGTCCGGAGCTGTACACAAAAATTCATCAACTTGCTCTCTTGTGAATTATTTTAGATTTTTTAACTCGATATCCAACATAATTCTTCTTTTTCATAAATCTTCTCAAATCACCATACATGTCGGTTTTCACTATTTCCTTCAAATCCAAAGAAGCTCGCAACATGGAATACTTCGGTCACAAAAATGACAGAGAATATTCATTTGAAAGTTTGACAAAATAAGCGAGAATAAGCGTTTCTCCAGCAGCTTAACTTGTTCTCTGTCTCACTACTCACAAAACAGAAGATATTCTTTTTCCTGATATATTTTTAATTCCTATGGTAGCAAATCCAATCTTCCACTGTTCGCTGCCTCTAGAATGAATATCAACATTTTCCATGATTTTTTTCAAAAGCGTGCAAAATTTTACGTATTCTTTTTTTTTATATATATAAAAGTGACATTTGTTGATATGCTGTTTCGTTTTCGTCGTCTAAAATACGGTATAAATGCAGGAATTACGTTGATTTTTCAGTAAATCTAAAAATCCGTTCTCACACTTTTCGCTGCCTCAAAAATCAATAATAATCATAATAAAATTATTAATTTTTTCGTTTTTATGATGCGATAAAGCTTTGAATATAACTTGCCATTTAAAGCATCTCGGAACCTACACAGCAGCGTCTTCGATTATTATAAATCGAATAATATTCTCGTTATATTAATACCTACTTCCAATAACAGTTACAGGCACTATATTCAACAAAATTTAATCTATCTACACGATAACAGTCAAAGAAGTAATTAATCTGGACTTAGGATCGTTCTAACTTTTGTTTAAGTTGAACATCAACGCATTATTAAATTTTCTCTTAAGGAATATATATTCTTCAATGAAACTGTAATCAATTATTATTCAAATTGTCAAAATATATGCTTTTACTGCATAGTATACAAATATAAAGAATAGTGATGATAAGACGGACCACTGAAATTAAAACATTATATAATTTTTGAAGTCCTCGTTGACTAAATTAAATTTTCGATTTAAAGGCATGCTCCCATACGTTTAATTAATTTAACATTAGGAAAAACGTTGTATAATTTAATAAGCGATTCTTTCTAACAGAGAAGCGATTGTCTCTTTTGTTAGTCTGAATCTATCAAAAAATTCATTGTCATTGAATTTATTCAAACCGTTCTTCCTATTTCTATAAACTTTACGTCGTCTTACGACTACATCAACCTCATCCTGATGAGGAACTAGAACTCGTTTGCAATATATATTGGTTCATTTTATTAGATAGTATTCGCAATAAATACCAGAGTATATTTGTTTCCAAATTTAATAAGGTAATTGTCAACAACACAAGTATATTATGTGAGGTTAAACCGTACTTGTCGTTAAAGTAAATATTAAAGTCGGTTAAAGCTAGAAAATCCTATCTTTGGCATAAAGTGATTTTGTAGTTGACTTTAAAGTTAAAGTGACATTATGAAACCAATATTCAGGGTTAAAGTCAACTATGAAATTAAACGTCACTTTAACTTGATTATGAACCCGGCCGTGACTGATAATTTCAATTTTATATTGAAAATCATTCAATATAAGTTATCAAATGCATAACTTAATGGCAGAGGATACGCTATTGCCTACCTTTTGGGAAGAACGTCTAAAATTAATAAGCTTGACATATTTCAATGCAATGCTTAGTTATTTAAAAATTCCTTCATTCTTCATTCACACATTTTAAGCAACAGTGTTAAATTAAACAATCGTATTTGCACTTGCGGCCGGCGTTACACTGATACCAAGGCATTCATGCAAAACAGCCATGAATATACATACATAAACCCCTATCTACTCTTATTTGCATAGGAATTTACTTATATCGGCCGTTGGTAAGTTTTATATTGGACACGAATACCATATATAAGAATCTGGAACGAATCCAAGAAGATAGAGAGAGCGATGAAGATAAAAAGAGTGGTATTCGGAGTATTATCTATTTTCTCGTAACTTACACGTATAAGACGCGAACGTGTGGGGCATTCGGTCTTTATAAGATGTGATCTGAAGGTAAATTGGACATTTAAGGGCAAACCGTTTGGATAGAACCGATCCGCAGAAGCTACTTACCGTGCTAAATAGGTAACATAAAATTGTAACACAGATTGAATGGGTTACAATTTCGATATTTTATGTTTTACATTGCACGTATAAAGGGAATTTACTGCGTAAACCACACCGCAAGTACTCTGTCTTCTCTGCCGACATACATAAATAAGGCATTAGTTTCGATAAGGAAATATTATCAGATCGAAGGATTATGATACAAATCTTGGTATACCTCATGGGAGTGTTTTGGGACTCCTGATCTTATTACTATAACACAACAAATACAAAACAATATAATAACATTAATTAAGGATATGGACGTGAATAACGAAATACATAGCGATAAAAAGAAGAATTCGAAAAAAGAAGTGATGGAAGGGAATTTTGAGCCGTATTCTAATTGCACGTTTGGCTTCTTAGGAGAAACATGAGGTGTCTTTTCAAATTTTCAATAAGATTTCATATTTTTGTCTTAAATATTTGGAACAGTGGTGGCTCCTCGGGGTGGGCAAGGTGGGCACTGCCCACCCTATTTTTTTGGAGCTTGAAAAGTTTTACAAGCAATAAATTAAATTTTTAAAAATCAAACACAAAAAAATTCAGTCTTTTACAGAGTTGATTTTCGATACTGTCCAATCTTCATACATAGCATACTGTAAGAAGAGAATTGAAAATTTGCAACAAAAGAAATGATCAGAATTATTTTGACAAAATATATAACACCGTTTGCAGTATTACCGAACCATTCACCATTTCAGAAAAAACGTAAATCCGATCAGGATGGAATGGATGATCCAAAAATGTGTTTCAAACGAGTTTTCAATGAAATTAAGTATTATAATAATTAATCAAATTGAAGTAAAGTTTAAGGATATGGGGACTTTTTAGATCATTTAAATTTATATAAAAAAAAAACAAAGTTATAACTTTCAAAAATATATTTTCTCAACAGTTGGTTGCTTCGGTATTAAAGAGTTACAAGAATTTGTTTGATAAACTCGAATTGCAAAGCCAGTTACGAGTCCGGTATTCTGATGCTAATGTATTAGGGGATTCGTCAATATGTGTTGATTTCGAAAATACGTAAATTGTTATGTATTGCTTTGTGCCGACCTTTAAAGATATAAAAACTTTCGCTAGGAATTCTATGAGCCACTCAAGATTCATCATCAAAGATTGCTGTCGAAAGGGGGTTCAGAAAAATCATTAATCAACCCAGTTTTACGAAAAAATTCTAACCACTTTGCGCTACAAAAGAATAGACGAATTGAGTTAAACTACAAACACATCGCTAGTACATACATCAGTTATCATGTACTTTTTTAAGAAATTGGCTAATTTTTCTTGTTGAATATTGTATTTTCTTATACACATTGTTTGAGAATTTCTTTTTCAGTTTTATTAACAAATTTTATATTGTATTTTTTTAATATTATTTCGTTTTGTCAACAAGATATTGTTTTTATTTTTGTCAATAATCATTTTACAAACTGTTTTTGCTTACTAACAATAATCCCCCATTTGCCTCGCCTGGCAAGATATAGCTCTAGACCTTCAGGAGATTTTTGCTGAACGGTATATTTTCTTTAGAAAATTATTCCGACCAACATGCAGTTCCAATAAATTTTAATAGATGTATGGTAACGTATTCGAAATGCCCAATCCGATTTGCCCACCCTATCAGAAATCTCAAAAGCCGCCACTGATTTGGATGTCCTAATTGTTTAAATTTGTTGAAAAAAATTAATTCCGATAGTTGAAATAAAAATAGATGCAAAAGCTCATGTTAGGATTTTCAATTATATTTTTGTGCTAATTATTATTATCCCTTTTCTTAGTGCTTTTTTTATACGGGTAATTAGCACTGATGCTGAAGGTTGCACTGCACGCTGTTAAGGTGTACTTGTATTTGTATATTATTATCTTATTGTCTTTGCCCGAAAGCAACCTAAGTTTGTTATGGGTTCAATTGATTTAACCTCAGTGGAGATTTATTTTATTTAAATTTAAAATATCAGGGGTCATAACGTACTTTTGTGAATTCTGTGGAACATCAGATAAATCTAATTTTGTGATGAGTATTAGTTAAACTAAATTTAGGTTAGGGTAAGTCCGGGAGAGATCGACTACCGGGACAGTCCGACCAGTACGGATAACTCAAGAAAAAAGCAAGAGAGGGCCCTGTGTCTCACATATTCGATGGAATTAGTTGGGTTTGTTGCAACCAACGTGTAAACACGGGCTGTCACATCAGTGTGGATTTATAAATTAAGTTTTAAGCTTTTTACGAACTTGAAAGTTTTTTGACTTATTTACTGTGTTAGTGATATTTTAAAGACGGGTAAGTTTATTTAAACTATTTCGATACTGGATGATAAAATATGCATGAATCTGCAACATAACCTCAAAAATGTAGTCGTTCTTCGTTTTTGCTCCAGTTAATAAGGTGGTCCATCACTCCCGTGACTTTGGTAGAGTTCGACCACATTAATCCGGGAGAGATCGACCTCGAAAAAAAAATTAAAAATTTGATTTGAAGTATATTAGAGATTTAATGAAGCCCAATTTAAACAGTTAAATATATTGTAAAATAATATTCTTATAGATTAACAAAAATGTCCACAATTTACAAAAGAAAAAATGAAGAAAGAACTAAATGGTGTGCCGATTCTTTAAGAAATGCAATTGAATGTGTACAAAATCTTACAATGGGTGTAAATGAAGCCGCCCGAGAGTTTGGGATACCTAAAACAACTCTAAAAGATTATATTAAGAAGTCGGAGGGAATTAAACGAAAGAGACTGGGTCCGTCATGGGTATTGGTAGATGATGCAACTGAAATTGGTGCGACATATTAAAAAAATGCAAACATTTGGATTTGCACCAGATCGGTAGTCCGCCAGAATATGAGCCTTTCAACTTGCCAACAACTGAAATTGAAGCACACGTTCAAGAAAGAAGAAGGCAAAGCCGGCTATGATCGGCTTAACTCTTTTTTGCGACGACATCCAGATATATCAATTAGAAAAGCCAATGTAACACACTATTTTACTATTTTACCCTATTAGACAATATTATCACTGATAACCAACTCCATGACAAACCTTCTAATATTTTTAACATGGACGAACGCGGTTTGCAGTTGAACAATAAACCAACTGAAGTGTTGGCCGCAAAAGGCTCAAAAAATGTTTCTTCGTTGACATCAGGCGAGAAGGGCGAAACCATTTCCGTCATAGGTTGCTCCAATGGAGAGGGAATGTTTCTCCCACCTTACGCAATATTTAAAGGAAAAAATGTCAGTTAAATGGGCGTATGTCAACGCTACCATTTCCAAGGATTAGTTGGAATCCCATTTTCTGCTACGAAAACCAGCAGCTTAAATCGCAGAAATTTGAGAATTTCTGCGATTTAAGCGGAAAAATGAAAAAGAAAAGTAGTAAAAACTAATTTTGTTTATACTTTCCTATTATACTATTATTACTATTATGCTGTTCGAAGATATACGTTTTGTTATTTTTTGAAGTCGATCTCACCCGTAGTTGGTGGTCGGTCTAACCCAGATATCCGGGTGAGATCGCCCAGTTGCAATGTTTGTACTTTTTATTCAAAATAAAAATGTATTTTGCTATGATATCATAAATTAATAATATTTTATATAGTCTCTAAAACCTTTGGGCAATGCTTTGACGGTGTAAAGAAAATTTTATCTCAGAACACAAGCAAGTTTTAATTTTTTTCCCAAAAAGTGGTCGAACTCTCCCGGACTTACCCTATATAAATAGTGCTTTAAAATTTGATATTTAACCATCACTTCTTTTTTTTCTCTCTCAATACTCATAGGCTTACTTCCTTTTGACAATCTTAGTTTATTTATGTTACTTGTAAAATTACTTAGTGATGTTTAAATAATGTTAATAGTCTACATTCCGTTTACAATTTAACTTTTAGTATTCGCCATCTGTGAGTCTTACAAATGTCTGCAACTAGTGTAAAGGGTGTAACAAGGAAGTTAGAAACTTGCTAATATTAACATCTATATTTTTAGTTATCATAACACAATTCTTTTTCAGTGTTACTGTTCGACTAATAGCATTATTATTCTATTACCATACAATTCGATTTAAATTGAATAATCATTTTATTTTTAATTGAAGTATTACACATTTCATTTACAAATAAACATATTTTTGTTTTGTATTTCATGTCATAACTAGAATACTTTTGTTTATTAAATAACGACCTAAAAAAAGCACTAAGTATAGAAATAAAAACAATTTTTTTGCGTATTTGATGGTGGCCAGGTTGTTGACTTCTCTAATCTGGTATACGGACGTATACGCAGTAACTATGCCCGTTTTTATTGCTAAAACATTACGAACAATTTCGACGTAGACCGTTTCCGTCACAGGCGTCCCTAACTATTTGACCGGACGTGCCAAAACATGCATTGTCGGCCTCCGATGTTATATTATTATTATCGTATGTGGGGAATTTCGATGTTGAATCCGTTTTAGACATAGTACATAACGGGGAATGTACGGACGTCTCGCCGTTTCACGATCTCGCCCTGAGTCAGTGCGTCTATTTTGGGGTACCGACGTTGTCGAGTTTTTAGACCCCCAGCGAACGCCAAGCTCGCAATTCTCTCGGCCCAAGGCGCGCTAAGGAGTTTACAGACCGGGTGCACTGACTCCGTGCATTTTTAGATCAAGGTGCCAAGAAAATCAGCTGATTTAGACGGGGCCGGCAGTGTTAAGACTTTGACTTTAAATGAACTATTATATGGCACAACGTGTCTGGCATTTACCCATCTACAGTATTTAAGTATTGATGAAACAAATTAAGAAGACCATAAAAAAAATCGAATTCAGAATACTTTCTAATAAAGATTCAATAAACTAAATAGATATGGACTAAAAAAACTGAAGAGCTTGCGCCTTTAATGGAACCCTGTTTCATTAAAGTATAACTATAATAGTACAGTAGAAGCTATTTTAATCCGGCACATCCGGTGGTCTTCAACCTTTTTCAGTCTGAGGGCCAAATTTCATTTACTTTTGGTGGCGCGATTCACACCACAAGGGAAAAAATATTTGATTATTATGAATAAAAACGACAATTAGTTTCAAAAGTGTTAATGTGAAATTTGACATTGTTTACTCTCAATTAAGTTATCTATGTCCGACCTGAGATTGGTAGTTGCGATTCTCAAACTGTTTTGAACATGTGCATCAGTGATTCTTGTCCCCGCTTTGGATTTAACGTATTCCATTCGAGAAAACAATTGCTCACATAGATTTGTGGTGCCGAAAAGTGAAGTCATCCTCAATTCATGATTTCTGATTTTATGAAATTCTGCTATAGAGATATATTTCGAATAAAATTCAACAAGCCCTACAGTAAACTTCTTTTAAAGCAGTGTTGCAGTGTAATTCCATCTGGATGTCGTCAGGAATGTTTTCGACAAAAACACTGAATGGGCGAGCAAACACATCCATATTTCTTCATTTTTTCAGCAATTAACGAATCGTAATTCAAACTGTGTTTTAAGATATTGTAGCGCAGAAATATATTTGTCCACGTTTGAAACCTTGCAAGACGACAGATGAGGAAAATGCGTAGTAGCATTTCTTTGAACTGATTTATCCATAGATCCAGTTTAAGATCAAACGCTTTCAAAGCGTCAAATAACTCAGGAATAATAATAATAATAATAGTAATAATAATAATATAACTTTATTGTCGTAAGTCATAGACATTGTCAATAAATACATATATAATGGTTATCATGTCCTTTGTAAAACAAGTAAACAAACAAAATTTCATAATAATATGAAATATATATAATATACAATACACATTTTATACATATATCCAGCAATTACTTTATATGCTCCTCAAACGAGTAGTAAGCTCTCTCCAGCAAAAAGCCCCTTAACTGACCTCTAAATCGATGACCGTTCGCAGACGAGCCATTCTTCAAATCAGTCCGCAAAGAATTATATGCTTTAATTGCTCGATATGGGGACTCTTTTCAAAATGTGCGGAAGTATGAAGCGGCACCGAATAGTCGTCGCAGCGCCGAGTACACATTGAGTTGTAAATGTCCCTGTGTTCCGAACAAACATCGATCTGTTATCCACAAGGGATACAATGAGTTCATATATATATATAAGGCAGGCAGTTTCGATTTTAAGATCTCGAAAAAGAGGTCTACAATGTGTGCCGTAAGGAACCCCACACATAGCGCAAAAAATTTGTCTTTTGTGTGTTAACTATTAGTTTGATCAGTTGACACCAGTTATTCATCTTCGAAATAATACCCCTCACTGCAGCAACTGTAGATGGCACAGAATCCGACGTCACAACACATGACGTGTCATCCGCGTATTGTGACAGGACACAATTCCCCATACCTGCTCCCAGGTCATTTATATAAATCAAAAACAAGGTAGGGCCCAAAATCGATCCTTGTGGAACCCCACAGACAATTCTCCTTGGTACTGAAAAGCGCTGTTTGGTAATTAAGGAAAAGATAATAAGATTAACTTTTCCTTGAAGTTTCATGTTCAAATCGTTGAGATGTAATATTATATCAGTAAGAAAACCTAAATCACTCAACCCTGATTCATCAGTGGAATGAAGTACCTGTTTTCCTTTACTCTCCATGAATGTCGAAATTTTGTTGGGCAAATCGAACACACGTTTTAACATTTTGCTTCTGTTGTGCCAACGAATATTAGAGAAATGTGTTATGTCGCCGTATTCGGCGTTACTTTCTTTTACGAATTGCTGAAACTGTCTGTGGTTAAGGCCCCGAGATTTGATGAAGATAACAGTTTTTACAATAACGCTCATTACCTCCTAAATATTAAATGAATTAGCACATAAATTGTGCCGATGAATAATGCAATGATACTGCATGAAAGAAATATCGTCAGTTGAAGTCCCAGCTAAAGTTTATAATTTGAGGTTATATCTACTCCATACCGCCATAAAATATTCAAACAAATCACATCCTCTTGTGTGGCCTTTCATTGGTATCAGATCTACCATTTCTTCGGATGAATATAGCCAACTGAATGGTATCACACAAATCCGTGCTCTCAACGAGCGCAACAGAATAGGAAACAAACTTTGACGTACAATCCTGCACTTGTGATTTTTCTATACTTCCTGCCAATTCTGCTATCCTCCTTGCAACTGCAACGCCAGACAAACTTACTTTGGAAAACAGTTGCTTCTGTGATGGACATAACACTTCTGCTGCTGCCTCTAAACATATTCACTTTAATAAAATTTCCGTCAGTAAATGGTTTCGATTTAATGGCAATTTTCTCTGAAATAATATAGCTCACTCTTACACTTGCTTCAATGTCTTCATTCCATTTAGGAAAAGAATGCTGCTGTTGTAGAAGTTGTTTTCTTAATGCCTCTACCTTAATGGAAAAAAATCATCCTAATCCTGTGTAATGTATCTTTCGTGATTTATAGTAAATAATTTTAAAATCTCAATAAAAGACTACAATACACACAATGAAAAATGTATTTTACTTCTAACAGGAAAAACGAAAATGCATTTTTTTCTTGCAACGTTCATTTTTCAAGCGCTTCAATCTCGCTATTTGACAATTCTATGTTGAGAGTAAATTACTTTTGAAGTAATAGTGATCCGAAGAATAAATATCCATTTCGGATGATCAGAACTTAAATTGATATTCTGTCATCTTTTGCCGTGACGGTAAATTTCAGTAATCACATGGCCCGGCATCTGTCCGAGTGTGCGTGTATATAGGTATATGTATATCTAGTGTGCTCTTCTTCCAAATCAATTAGCCCAGGCCGCTTTAAATCAGTGGCTCGGCATGGTTGAAACATTAAAATTATCAAGATCCCGACGGTCGCCGGGACATCACAGCCTCGTAAATCGGACATTACGATAAAAAGAGTTCGAAAATTATCTTCACAACGACCCTCACCGCTCGCTCGAGCTAATTAATAAAATCGTTTAGGTGAAGGGAGACTATCTAATAAGAGCGACAGAGCGCCACCTGAATTTCGCGAATGACAAGTACTTACGTGATTCGTAATTGGTGGTATATAGTCTTCAAGATAATGTATTATTTCCATAAATTAAAATAAGATTTCAATATAATTACAGTGTAACAACGGTTTGTGCCTTTTTAATGTTAATTTATATATATGTTATTCTTAATCTTATGTGTCAAGATATTTGAAACTACTCTATATCAACGAATCTCTCACAAGTGTGGGACAAGGTTTGCGTTTCAACCGCACGGTTTCATCTAAGGCCGGGAATTTTCCAAATTTCAGTATTCAAATATTTATTTTGATAAATATTTAAATATTCGAATTATTTGCTTTTTGGTAGGTATACAACATTAAAAGAATATACAGTATGTCAATGGATTGAGTTCACAAGAGGAAAAAAAATCTTATTTTTGATTTTACAATAAAATGCTAAAGGAATTAAATTTTATGCTTCATTTCAAATGAACAAATCTGTAATTAGAATTTTAATTCCACTCATGTAGGATGTTCCAAAAATTTTGTTTTCATTTTTTTCATCGCATTTCATCTATTATTTTTTGTGGTGGAAGGCTTTGACATCAAAACGTCAAACACTAATTTATGTGTCAAAAATAACTTCAAAGTGTAATTCTGCAATTTTTAGTGAAAATGTTAACGTTATCACAAAAAATATATTCAATACAATGTTACGCAGTAACTGTTTCCCTTATGAGTATTTAAATTTTTTGGAAACTGGTTCTGTTCTGAATTTAAAGAAAATGAAAATACTACATGATGAAGACGATGCTTTTACAATTTTAATTTTGGATTCGGGGAAAGATAATCCTAAACTTTCATTACGGAGACGGGCGCTTCAACTAAATATGAGCAAATCCCATATTCAAAGAGTTTTGAAGGAACGTAAATTATACCCCTGTAAACCTATTTTTAATCATACGTTAGAACCGGGAGATGATGAAAAGCGTCTTTATTTTTGCATGTGGATGTGAGATAAAATAATGGAGAACCAAAATTTTCAAAAAAGCATTTTATTTTCCCATGAAGCAACTTTTACTAGCAATGGTACCGTTTCGTCACAACATGTTCGTTATTGGAGTGATACTAATCCTAACTTTAGGATTGCATCAAAACGTCAATATTTTGTTAAGGTAAACGTGTGGTGTGCTGTTTTTCACCATGGAGTAATAGCCCCATATTTTTTTGATGCTAATGTAAATCAGCATAATTATTTGGAAATGTTGAGCAACTTTTTCTGGGATGGTTTAAGTGAACTCCCACTTGCTTATCGGCAGAGGATGTATTTTCAATATGATGGTTGTCCGGCCCACCGTTCGCGCAATGTTGCTACCTGGCTCTATCAAAAAATCGAAATTGTTGGATTGGCTTGAATGGTCCTGCTGTTTTGTGGCCTCCAAGAAGCCCCGATTTAACTATTTTAGATTTTTGTTTGTGGGGACGCTTAAAGCAACTAGTCTATATGAAAAACTTGTGGAAGTATTAAAAAGTCGTATAAGAGATGCTGTTGCGTACTTGACACTTGAAGAAATTTGCAACAGTTATAGGCACCGGTAACCGAAACATTACTAGAGAAGACTTTTGTGAACCCTCATTAAAATTCCTGTTGCAAAACAGACTGCACTTCTTTTACCGCTTCTGGTTCATTCTTATCAATTTTTGAAATGAAATTCTCCATCAAAAATTGTAAGATGGGCATCACCACTGAAGTCATCGATTGATATTCTGATAACAATAAAGTTGTAGCCAAGTCAAAGGATTCCAATATCTTAACAATATTTTCAATTATCGTTCATTCATCATCAGAACTGTCTTCTTCACAATACATAAATAAAATGATTGTTTTCCTTTTTTGCCGCTTGGGCAGTGGAATTTTGGGATGCTATAAAGTATACCAATATGAATTATAAAGTTTATTTACTTGACCATGCCAAACCATCAGAATACCCAAATTGTCCCAATTCCTATGATCTCAGTTCCCTGACGTTGGCCTACCAAATGGTGTTTGTGATAATATACATGAACAAAAAAAAAGCGAGCTTCAAATACACTAAATACTTTTGCGCTTTTGATAAATCTGTAAGAATACATAGTCTACGATATATTTGCAAAAAAAAAACAACTGTTATTAGATAAAACTGAAAGTCTTAACTTACTGCACAAATTTCGAAAATTTTTTTTTACAAAAATTATTCAAAATCTATCTCTAAACATTATAAATAAACAACACTCAAAATTAGTGTCGCACATTTTCTGTATAAAATGTATGACTTGCGAGATATTCGCAAACAATTATTTTTCCATAAAAGGCCTACTTCCGGTCGAAATTTCGAAAAATGCTTTCTTTAAAAATGTTGAAACCTACAGAAATCTCGTGGTCTAAAGTAATACCTATTTGGTACATTTGAAAATTGGATACGATTTAATTTCAAATATTTGAATAATAATTTCGTTTTAAAATTATTCAAAGTTGAATATTCGAATATTTGAATTATTCGTATTCGATTGCCGGCCTTAGTTTCATCCCGCGCAAATTTACCACAACTAACATTGCAGAATTAACTACATTTAAAAGTAACACTCTGGACAATCGCATACAAGTGGATGTCATCTAGAAAGACTTTGCGAAAGCCTTTGATTCCATTGACCATTCGATACTGATGTGGAAGCTTGACAAAAAATCTGTTGCAACTTAGTAACCGTTATTAAACATATTTATGAAGAGTAGTTATTTTTAGTGCTAATAGCATCATAAATAAAATCGCATTACAAAATGATATACTTCCACAATGTTTATTGTAAATATAAAATTAAGAATTATTTTAGTAATACAATGTTAACGTTAAATCTAGAATAATCACAAAAGATAACCTTTTCTCTAAAAAAAAAAGATAGAAAGATCCAATAATATTTTTTGCGCACTTTTGATTGTAAGAAAAATATCCCATCATTCAATGTTAAAATACGAATTTAATTGAAGTATCTTTAAAAGTATACTAAAGAAAACGTAAACCAAAACGATCAACATACATAAATACATTTACAAACCACAAATTCTAAATTTCACGTTTATTATCCTGATATAAATGTATAAGTTAATTATCTAGAGAGGTCGTTTTGTTACTTACTTTACTCGCTTACTTACATAGGTATATACCTCCGTGCAAAGACGGTAAATTTTCCATGAGCTTTCATCAATAATGAGTATCACCCGAGCACCCAATAACTCATTTTGTTCTTTTATAATTATCGACTGCGTACATAGTTTAACGCTTGATCGATCTATCTGGCAATTGCAGGAGTTATTTTGTTCCGTTTGTCGGGGGGATATTAATAATTTCGAACTGTTTCTCTGCAGACACATAATAATTTAAATTGATTTGGCCATGTTTATTATTATCACTCTTTTTCTGCTTGTTGTGCATAATGAAGTGGTACGTCACATTTCTTCTGGTAAATATATAGTTAACCCGAAAGAACTTAAGTACTGAGCTAGTTCAAAAATAAATGTCGATTTGTTATTATAAAAAAGTAATGAACAGGTGGCGAGATATAATTTTGCCCGTGCGAGTTTGTAATATTGGCAATATTTAAATATGTACATAGGTGTAATATTAGTCGGGTATTCTATTTTTCTCAGATAAGCATAACAGCCTACAAGCAAAATTTGCAATTTAGTTAATAATAATAATAACCTTTATTTCAAAAGCTGTATACAGT
This sequence comes from Amphimallon solstitiale, assembly GCA_963170755.1. NCBI lineage: Eukaryota > Metazoa > Arthropoda > Insecta > Coleoptera > Scarabaeidae > Amphimallon > Amphimallon solstitiale. The sequence continues at coordinate 26,954,641 of OY720683.1, forward strand.
ATTGTAACTAGATGAATCAAAAAAAAAAATGCAGACGTCTAGGCGACGACAAAAACGTGCTCATAAAGTCATAAATCTTCTACCGCATGGTACTGTGTCGGCGACGGAAAGTCTGCAGATTCTTCTAGTTTACTCCGAACGTATCGAGAGTTCGCTAGCACCTTTCCAGAAGTTTTATCTGCGTATATAAAGTAGCTGAGCCCATGGATGAGTCATTCCGGAATAAGAGATTCGTAGTAGCCGTTCAGTGTTTACTGAACATTGCAAATATACATAAATAAATAGTGATCGGTGCAATATTTATTATATAAATATTACTGACATAAATAAGTAGTGATAGATATAAATACGTGGGTTAATTTATTTGTAGTAGTTTTAAGTGTGATACATTTATTTTATATTTTTATATTGTGACTAGTTTTTTAGTGCGTAAATATACAGACTGTTTCAAGTTAATTGCACGAGTGTTCATTCCGATCCCGTAAACGCCACAGTATTATTAAAATACATAGCGTATAAAACATTCTAACTCAAATTTTACCAACACTGAGGTATTAACACCAAATAATACAAAAATATTTATTTAATGCATATCCGTGCAAAAGGTCATTACTGCTAAAAATTGTCGATGCCATGGAAATCAGGTCATTCCGTCAGGTGTGATGCAAGGTAAGTTTTTGATGATTCTATTGCTATTTTGAGGTATTACTTCTTCAGAGTTATTAATTATAGTTATTAATGATACTAGTTCGATATGAACATTATAACGCGTGTAACGTTAAACCAGAAGTGTTAATCGAGTGATTTAGTTATACAAATTTCATTATTATAGTTCATGTCGAACGTGTTTCACTCAAAATGTAATCTACGACGGTCCAAATAGATTTTATTTGCATAGATTTGATGTACATACCTTAAATACCAGAAATATTTTCATAAATTAAAATTCAAAATTATCAGGTGTCCATAATAGTCGGTATCATGGTAATTGCGCTTGTTGATTATTTCAATTTTGACTTTAGTAACTTTATTATTGACGTTCAATTTTGTGCTATACATGCAGTTTTAGTGAAAACGAATATTAATGTGGGTGATTCTGATTCCGAGAGTGTCCCTCGGAGGCACTGCGCAAAACGTTGTCGATTCCTACTTACAAATTTCCGTCCGACGTTTGATTAACGTTGGAAGTCGCACGAAAATTCAATTGCAGGTTATCAAACGTCAAAATGATCGATCAATTTCAATTCGTGATACATATATGTATATATACAAAAGTTCGTCAAATGTTTATGATATCGGACACTAGGAAAAGCATCATGGCAGTGCTGGCGTTTTACAGGAAATTGAAAGAAAACATGTCAGCGGATATAAAGAGGCGGATTCAAGCTCGAAGAAATTGATGGATAGCTAGTTATGAATTTATAATGGCACTGAGTCTTATTATGAAAGCCATAATGACATCCAAATGACAATGCTAAATGTGGCACAAAGACCCCGTAGTATATAGATTAATTATATTCTACTTTTGTTAGTTAATGTTAATTGCATATTATTTCAAAACTCCATTAGCATATTAATTCTAAAAGAACATTAACCTTTTTAGTTATATAAGAGCATTTGAGTTTAAAGTGTTGGTACATATATTAACGATACAGGACTTTTGCTTTAAAGAAAATTTAGCAATGCCTTCTCGGTCGAAAAGGATGTTAGAATTATCCCGTAACCTGTATGATAATAACGATAGTAAAACAGAAAACATTATAGCTAACGGCAAAGGAAACATGCTTGAATATGATGATATCGCCGGTCACATATACGATAATATCAAAGCATGTGTGGAATAGTGTGGAAGTGAAGAATAACGTTTTGTTTCCCAAAGTAAATGCAATAAAGTAATTATTGGAGAATAAGCTCTCACACTATTGAATTACTCAAAGTATGCATACACGAATTAATTCGTGTATGAAAATCTACACCAAGCTGGCATTGCAAACAACAACGTACAGGCAGCTGTTTCGCTCGTACACTGATGAGATCTATGTAAGATCGAAACAGCTGTCTTTATGTTGTTGTTTGCAATGCCAGCTTGGTGTAGATTTGCATTCATACATTTTCATATACGAATTAATTCGTGTATGCATACTTTGAGTTATTCATTAATATTCCCATAGATTTTAATTGTATCAGTATTGTTGAAGCGCCCAATTTTATGGATGTATAGAACTAAATAACGTAAATATGTGAACTACCAGTTACACTGATAATATTTGTGAAATAGAATGACCTTTTAGCAAATTGTATTTGCATACTTCTTTTTAGTTATATATTGTATTAACTACTGACGTGACCTACACATATTATTGTAGAAAGACTTTAATAAACTATTACTATTGTTATTATAAACGCTTCGAATGTTGAATATACTCGATTCGTTACCGGGGGCTTCTTCATCAAATATTTACGAATAGAAAAAGAAATATCGCACTAAATAGAATCGACACTTTACGTATACAGTTACACATCTAATTCACCATATTTCATTTAGTTAAATCATAAACACGAGGAAGTTGAAAGCAAATGTAGGTCATCGCATCGCTGTGCGAACATTCCTTTCCCATGTACCTGGAATTAAAAATTGCGTTAATTCCGCCATGCAGTGAAGCAAATTCTAGATATTTTGCCTTTTATTTTCCCCAAAACGAACGTGACATTTGTAAATCGTCGCTCCCATGGTTTACGATGTGAATTTAGACTCTAACCTTTTTTGTTGGTGTCAATATCAAATCGGCTAGTTCTAGATCTTTATTTTTGGAATAATGTGCTGAATGATAAGCAATATTTATTCTCGGCTATGTAGAAGAAATATCAAGAGGGGATTACAGTTTTAAATGGACCTTTTAAAACACATAAATAATAGCAACAGAAAAGAAAAACATTGATTGATGTTTTAGTATATGCAATTATTACATCTATTCAAAATAATTAAGATATATTTAATAAAAATAACAATAAATTGAAACAAAAAAATTAATATAATTTTTAGGTTAGAATATATTTGTGAAGAAGCATTATTGTGTTTTATAGAATTTTAATATATATATAATAATTGCTTGGCTGAGATTTGGCATTACACAATACTGAGTGCATTGCTAATCACTCTTAGTAATGCACTCTGTTGTTTTACACTATATACATCTATGGATTTGACATTCTCGGTAATGCTATACATATTGTTTTGTTCTAAACATATTATCTGAATTTACACACACCTTCTTAGTTGTGCTATACTGACGAAACCACAAACATATGTAACACTTACATGTTTGATTTACACAATTATTCTATATTATATATCTTTGACACATAGTCAGTATTATTTGTGTGATGAGATTAGATGTACGTTTAAAGGAAACCCAGATCTTCTGATTAACCCACATGAATAGTATGCAACAGCTCTACTCCTAATTTTTTATATTATTTCTTTAATTATACAATTCGCGTCGATATTATTTGTGTAGTGGAATTAAATGCATGTCTATGATAGATCAAGACCTTTTAATAAAAATTCATAGATAGTAGCGGTTGACTATGCTTGCTGTTGTTCACTTTTATATATTTCTCATTTGCATTAGGTATATCTTGCTAGTCAATAAAACATTTTAGATGACAGCTTGCTTTTCAATTCTCATTTTGTTATTAAATACTATTGATTTACGGTGCCCTTACACCAAAATTACTGATTACTTCTAATACAATGCTTGTATATTACGGCAAAGAATTTTAATATATTTATATCTATATCTACCAATTGTTACCTGCAAGTTGATGATGTATTCACTATTGTTATAAAACGACGACACAGAGATTTTCTATGAGTTAGTAGGGAAAGTAACATACAAACTGTTCTTTTGGTCGAGTGTATTAGAGGTAACTATCCTTCTTTAATACATTCAAGAAATAACATACCTTTCTAACACAACATTCTATCTGCAGGTCAATGTGTGTGTGTAGGACTGAAAACAAGTTAATCAGTGCAACCAGGGATAGCAGTAGCAGTTGCACATTTCGTTCGAATTTTGTTTGCTAGAAACGACCAATCTCCAGTTGACTAGCATATTTGTTAATCGCGTTTCGGGTAGGTGGGTAACGGTTGTTATTTAGAGATGCCACAAGAAAAACTATTTATGATAAAGCAATTTTACGGTTATAAGGGATTTATTTGCAGTAAATTATCCGGAAATATGCATTATTAGCGCAAATCCAATTCGTAACACGGTTCGTCGTTTTGAAACGACTTTTACGACAGTAAATAAGAAAAACAAAAATGTTCCTGATAGGAATGTCAGTGATTTGTAAGTGCAAATATGCGTCTTGGTTGAATTAAATCCTAGTATGTCATCCCGAGAAACTGCTCGCAAATTTAACATTGGTCCTACAACGGCCCAAAATCTATTACGTAAAAATAAGTACCGGTCTTACAAAATATCAACGTTCCAAGAACTTCCTCCCACAGATTATTACAGGCGTATGGAATTTTGCGAAGTAATGATTAATGAATATCACATTGACGAGTTATTTTTCAATAATATCCTGTTCAATGAAAGAAAATATATGGGGCGGTATCCTTGGGAATGAAATAATCGGACCTTTTTTTTATCAACGGTAATTTAAACGGAAATAGGTACTTAGAGTTGCTGCAAAATAATATTATTCTAGCTGTACGGGAACGATTTAATATTAATGAAATATGGGTTCAGCGGGACGGTTACCCCGCGCACAGCGTTCGTAATGTTACCCACTTTTTAAAGAGATGGATGGATAGGCAATTTAGGTCCTATTAAATAGCCACCATAATCTCCTGATCTAGCCCTGAATGACATTTGTCTATTGCCCTTTTTAAATAATTCAATATACGGTTACGGTGATCAACGTTCATCTAATTTAGAAGAATTAGGCGCCAAAATTATTGACATTTCCAATAACATTACCACGGAAATATTACAAATGTCCGTCGAAATTTTTATAATCGGCTGGGTTACAGCTTAGCTCAAGAGGGGGGCTTATTTGAGCATTTAAAATAAATAATTAATTAAATGAAGTACTTGTAGAAATTTATTTTTCTTTAATAATTCCATTCTTAACTCCCAATTAAATTCATTGTTTTTGAGTTTATATTTATTAAAACATTTTATTTAGTTTCATACACATTTATTGTTAACTTTCAGAATTTTAAATTGTATCCTTTTATATTTTATAATACTACGAAATTATTGACTTTTTATATTAATAAGAGTTTTGCTATTGTGACGTTTTCGAATTTCATATTAGTTATGTTTCTTATCTTAGATATTTTATGAAAAAAATTATTATTTTTAAGTTTTTAGAATTGTTGATCATTTCTTTTACTTGCTCATGCAATATGGGAAGCTGTGATGAAATCCGTTAGTAAAATTATTTCTTGGAATATTAATATTATTTAGTGCGATAATCTGATGCTTCAATAAGTCTCTGCTTATAAATTTTCTAGGTAGTGCTTTTTGATTGTTTAATATTATTTCCATCTTCTCTAAATCAGTACTGTTAATGACATTAATCATGGTTAAAAAATTTGTTATTAATGCAGTTAATTCACAGCAACAGTAGCAATTTTCACGGACTAACGCAGGAAGGATTTTGTGCGGTGTCGAGTTTAACGTAGCTTTAATGTTAGTAATCATATATATTTCATTACAGTTCCAAAGAATATCGATATTGTTATAATTACAATCCACAATAGCTATAAAAGACAGCAAAAACAAACCTACACCTAAGGTAACAAATTAAATTTTTTTAAGTTATACAATTCCTTGTTCACTACACAAATCAAAATATTCATCAATAGAGTAAACGCAGTTTTCTATCAAAAATGCCACAACACTACGCTTAAACAAACGTTCATTCATTATAATTTGAAATCTCTAAGGCAAGATATTAAAAACTTTTAAACTCAAAACTTGAGGACAATTTCTAGACAAATTTAATGAATACTTAAGTATATGAAAGTTTTGACATGAACTAGTGTTATAAGAATGAATGTTATTAAATCGAAACTCGTGTTTATTTTTTTGGACACGAAGAGAAATAAGTAACCGTACACTTCGCGGAGATATAAAGTGGTATGTATGGGCATGTTCGCCATATACTAATGCATAATAAAGACGCCCATACCATCTTATATCTCCGCGAAGTGTACGGCTACTTATTTCTCTTGGTGTACATAATTTAAAATTTCGTATATATAAATAGTAGGCATGGGCAGCATATTCCATTCCTTGAAATAAGGTCTACATCATTGTCTGGAACTAATTCCAGCCATACAACGGATAATTCGTTTTTGTGCCAAAAGTATATTAGCAGCACACGATGTACCCCAAACAGTAATGCCATGTAACAAAATAGAGCGAATATTAGGAAAATAAAACGAAAGCAATGAATCAAAGTTAATTATGGTTTTCAAATTACTAAAATTGAAAACCTGGATTTGGTGGCAACTGGAGTTTAACTTACTTATAATATCCCGACAATGAACATTCCAAGACAGTGTTTCATCCATATTCATACTTAAAAACTCTATTTCACCAACACGTTCTGTTTCTTTATATTGCTCAAACAAATGTTAATATAACTGAGCCGTACCTTGTATTGTATGAAAAATCATAAATTTTTTCTTGTCTTATTTAGATATAACTTATTATTAGCAAACCAAGAAGTCGTGTTTTGTTAAAGAATAGAAACTGAGGCTACCCCCTTATTCTTCCATTTATAGTCGACCAGCTATGTCTAGTATACAGCGTTGCCAACTTTGGGATTTCCCCCCTAGATTTAGGGTTTTTTTTTGAGTCAAGGGGGACATCTGGGGGTTTTTATTTTTTGGGGGTAATTGTAATTTATTCGATTTTTCTACAAAAATAATAGATTTCGTCAGATTTAAGTTCAACAGAAGAATTGTGAACTCATCCATGCCTTTTTCCGCAATTGTATCACTGTGTCGTAAACCCATCTATCTTATTTTTCTAATTTTACAAATAACTATGGAATTATCATACTATAGGCGAAAAATTGCCGTATTTCAACAAATAGTTAAGTAATAAGAAATTTTTAAGTTTATTTTTATTATGTTATAATTATAATATTCATAAGTAATAAGCAGCAAGCACCATGCAATGCAGCAACTGTAAATTTTCCTATTTACAAATTAAGATATATGTATATGAATATTCGTATTATATTTCCTAAACATACACTCTTTATAAGAAATGAATCATTAAATTTCGATCTAGTATTTCTCTACTAAGCGATTGCATTACATTTAAAATAAATTTGGTGCAATGAAAATGTTGGGATAGGCCATTTGAGTTAAAACGCCGGCAAAAAAAGAGAATACAATTTATAACAAATAATTGTGATCTTCTGAAAAATTAAAGGAAACCAGACCACAAACAAACGTAGACTATGGAATTAGAATAAACATAACCTCAAAGAATGAATAAACACATAATTAAAAAATGAGGTGTGGCCACCACACGACTTTCTTATACGTATAAGCGTTTCAAATTATAGAATTTTAAGAATTTTTTTATAAAAATTCTTCAAAATCCTATTCTAAGTACTTCTATTCTCTTAATAAATCTCTATAGAATACATACTTTGCAAGATATTATCAAAAAAGTGCTCCTCGCTAAGACTAATAGTGCTACTTCCGGTCCGAATTTTGAAATTTTATATATACAAAAAATATTGCAAATCCAGTTCTAAATACTTTTGTATTCTTGACAAATTTATATAGAATGCATAACTTACGACATATTTGCAAAAAATCGCTATTCGATAAGAGTGGTACTTCCGGTCTGAATCTTGAAATTTTTTTTATACAAAAGATATTGAAAATTATGTTTTAAATACTTTTATACCCCTGACGTACTTGTCTAAAAAGCATGACTTGCAAAATATTCGCAAAAAACTGATTTTCGATAAGAGTAAAAGACCTACTTCCGGTAGGAATTTCGGAAAACTTTTTAGATGAAATTATTCTCAATTTTAATTTTAAGTATGTATGAATTCTTTATAAATTTGTTTAAACTTAGTAGTTGACGAAATATTGGCAAAATTTGATTTTTTCGCTGAAGTAAACTGCTACTTCCGGTCTACCGATTTTACTGAAAAACTAATCAGATCTCAAGAGGGAGATTATACACGTAAATACAAAATTTGGAATTGATATGTACAGCAGTTTGACCGCTATCGTGGTCACACACACACACAGAGACACACACACACACACAGACATACACACAGAGAGAGACACACAGACATTTTTTAAAAACCACTTTTTCGGTATCAGGGGACTTCAAAACGTGGACATCTGCAAAAATCTCGAGGTCGAAAATTTTCATTATCACAATACTTCCTTATACTACGTATAAGAAAGTAAAAGAGATGGAATACAGAACGCAAATTGTGATTTAAGCCGCTCGTGTTTTTAGCGGGTTGGTGGTGTAATTTAGGGGGTTTTCAAGCATTATTCAGAGCATTCAGGGGGAATCGTCTGTAGTGGGTTGGCAACAGTGCTAGTATATTCATCCGCAAGTTGATCACGTGCACTTTGTGTATATTATATATACGATAATTTTCCAGTTCTTCGATAAAATAATTTCATTTCCTGGTTCAGCGGCTGTAAATAAACTCAAACAAAAGAAAAATTAAACGTTTCTTGTTATATTTTCTTTCGTTCTGTATAGTTTTCTTTTGAACGCCGGTTACTTCTTTTCTTATATATATGGGCACAACTCAAACAAGTTTTTAAAATTTGTCATACTCATGTTGTAAATGTGTTAAGTAATAATTGCATATTTCCCTGTCGGAACTGTTTGGAATTCTCGCCAGAGCCTACTCTACACGATGATGCCCCGCGGCATTGTAACGAAAGTGAAAATGCAATAGCCGCCGCAGCAGCAGCAGCAGACAATGTCTGCCTATACCGTTAAGCGGTCAAGATCACATAATTCTCATATTCAACCGGACGCTGCAGCGCGCTGCCTACTTGTCGATTCTGTCGATTAACATTTAAAATTCCAGGGTGCCTTGAAATCGATAAAACAACAGAGGTGAATACTGTTCCGAGCATTCCCTGCAAAATATTGGGGGATACGACAAACAAAAACGGTACTGGAAAAGGAAGGACACGTATTGTATGAGAGACAGTCCGCCCTAGTTCGGGTTTTTACTACGTAAACGACTCACCGTTAGCTATACGATCGATACGTATACTGCGGCGTTACGTAATCATGTAGAAAGTGACATAATGCGTCTGCAATTTCGTTTTGAAAAAACCTAACGATTAGCGCTAGCCGTGGGTCACTCTAATCGTTCATGTTTGCGTACTGCGCTAGTTCAAATTTAATTACGTACTAAATTTGATCATTCGCGCCAATTTTTGACTATTAAAATTTTATTTAATTTGTATTCATACACTGAAAGATTTCTATTTCTATTACTAATTGGAAAAGAGATATGTAGTCCAATTTCTGTTTCGTTTAATAGTTTAATAAAAATGTAGTCGTTAATGTATTGCGAATGACTTAAGGGGGAATTTGCGAATTAAAAAGAACACGTGTAAATATTGGCGTAACGGGTCAATTTTTTTGCAATTTGAATATTACAAATTAGAAAGTTATAGAGAACCCGACGATGACGACGTTGTGTAAATAACATAATTTGATTTTTTTCCTTTTGCATAAAAATCAATAATAAACTCGAACGATACTACCTCGACCAAGATTCTAACATACAATCGCTGTGGATCAAGGCTGAAATTCTAACAAACATCAAACTAGATATAATAATATATGTATATGATTCTATAAAAAAAAACTGGATCAATTATTATTAGAATTAATTAGAGCAGAAGCTTTCTACAAGGACCGTAAGATTTCAATAGTGAGGCAATGCTCTCACATGCGTAGTGACTGCAAATAAGGAATTTATTATTTTGGTGTAAGGTAATAATAAAATAAAATTAAATATTTTTTTCAATTAGTTTATAGCCTAGGTACCATACTTACCACTATGATGGGTGAAGGTGGATGGTGATACTCGATATTCAAGTATTTCTGACAATAAGCGATTAAAATATTTTTAATAACAACGTTAATAACTTTCAAAAACCTGATATTTTCTTTTTAATGGACACACAGCTGGGATCAGCTGGTGACTGGGATCTTCTTGAAACAGCAAGCAAAGCCTGATTTCAAAATAGATGCACAACATTTCAAATGTTGCTTCTGCTCAGCTAAACGTTAATGGCCTAGGTCCTTAGGATATAGGTATATAGTACGAGGAATATTCTCTTTCCGCTGAGCCTGTCTAGTAGTGCGACTAATTTTGTATGACAGTTTCAATCAGTTCTTTGTAAATTTAGTTATAGCGACAGTTGTCAAATATACCTGATTCTTTGAAAGTTACAGTAGTTAAAATTACTCCTTTCGCTAATAAATCATGGAACTGAACAAGGAACATTATCGAGCGGTGTTTTTTTTTGCAATTTTAAGCGTGACTTAAGCCGTAAAGGATTTTTTGGAGAAATCAATCGAGTGTTTGGTGACAAGTCATGTTGCTTCGCTACCGTAAAGTTACATTTCCAGCTATACAGAAAAAATATTGCTTTTACTCGAAATATGATTATAAAAGACCGGCATACTACTGTCAGACGCATTCAAGCAACTTTAAAGATTGGTGTGACAGCAATTAACATTATTTTACAAAAAACATTTGAAGGTCTGTAAGCTATGTCCTCGGTGGATTCTTCACAACTTCACTTCAATTCAAAACCAAGAACGTGTGAGATGATGCAGATCTACACTAGATCACTTTAACCGTGGGTCTTCTCATTTGGTGTACAACATCATCACAGGTGATGAAACATAGGTATACTTCTATATGATCCCGAAAAAAAGCAACAATTAACAGTCGAAACAAGAAGATGGTCGCCACATTTTTTGGAATTACTGGGCATGTTTCCACTGTAGCACTGGAGGATAGCCATACTCTTAATTCAGGTTCTTCAAAATGTTCGTGAAAAACGTCCAAGAGGAAGGATCATCTTGCACCAAGGTAACGCTCAGGCCCATACTGCCGGTCGAACAACTAAGTATTTGAATGCTCAAAACATAGAAATAATGTATTATTCACCGTATAGTCCAGACTTAGCATCTAATGACTTCTTATTTACGCGAGAAAAGCATAAATTACGGGATTTACGTTTTACATCGGCCGAAAAAACGGTTTATGCTTTTAAAAATGAAATAAACAAACTACGACCAGAAGATTGGACAAAATATTTTCAAAATTGGTTGTCACGGATGCAAAAATGCATTGACTGTGGAGGGGAATACTTTTAAAATTATAAATAAATTGCGTTTAACTTTACCAGGCTCAGCGGAAAGAAAACAGCTCTCGTATAAACATGACACAAGTAATTTTAAATATAGTTTTCTTTTACTAAATTTGCTTCCGCGGATCTATGACGAGCCGACTTGTAAACCCATTAAAAAAAAAGCGAAATGAATATACTGCACATCTGTCAATAATTTTTGTAAACGCACTACATCGGAGTCCGAAAATCGCGTCATAATTCCTTTCTTCCTTGTATGTATCGAGATATTTCCTAATTTGGCATACAATTACTCTTTCCCCTAATAGGTTTCAATTGGGTGGTTCACTAACTAATGCAATCTTGTTTAAGGAATATAGGATACCTTCAAGCCATTTCTTTTCCTCTTCTTCATAAACAACCTAACAGCAGTTGATACTCATTCCATTCACTAACATGTTTGCTGTAGTCACTTCTGTGGTTATTATAGAAGAAGAGGTGATGAAGTCATTACAAAGACAAATTTTTAACGTAATCAACGGAGCTAAATAATTTAGCCTGAATAAAACGAATTTATTAACTTCATTATCGGAGGACTTAAATATTTCAAATAATAATTTGAAATTAACATATAGAGACTATTTAAAATTTCTGGGAGTCAAAAATGAATGTTTTAAATGGGGAGGCAAGCATATGCAAGCTTAATATTTTTGTAATGATTTTATGCAACGCCTTAAATTTCATCAAGGAAGCATTTTTAAATCGACCGAAAAAAATACTTATCGTCAGGTGAAGATCGTAGAAGAACTAAAGAAGAATTATAAACACTTACCAAAACATATATTTAGAATAAAAAAAGTTTGCTTATAAGGAATTAATTATTTATTTAAACAATAGGAGAATTCATTTCTATCGTACGCTGTTCTTTTAAAGTTTTTGAGAAAGCTTCAACATTAATCCAAGGCAAAAACTCTTAACAATTCTAATTTTTCACACCTCCTTCTACCTTCACCTATATTTTAATTGCCTTTTTTTTGCTATAGCTTCAAGAAAGAGGTCGTTTATTTTAAGATCTATTATGCACATTATGTCCTAGTTCTACCTTTAGAAAATACCGTCTTGTAATCGGAATTTTATTACATCAAAGTTTATATGCATTCTAGATCTGGTGCCAACCCACACAACTATATATCTATATTTTCTTCATGCAGAGTTTATGTAATGTGTATGTCTTATTAGAATAAATTAAGATTTACGACAAAAATAGTCATCAAGCAAGTTCAAAGCTTTATTGCATGCTCACATCGCTCTATTTAAAACAGACTCTCATTTTTAATTTATTTAAATTTATAATAATTTCTTTAATGGACAGTTTCTGTCATAATAGAGGAGAAAATGTATAAAAGTCGACAATCTTCTCTAAATAGAATACTATTAACTCATTAAAATGAAACTCAAAATTTCTTCCAGAAATATCGTATATCAAAAGGAAAAATCAGTAACATTATTTGAAAATTTTAGGGTTATGTAAGATCACATTCGGTTGTACCAACATTGAAAATATGAAAATTCTACACAAACAAAAATTTTATTTTTAGTTACATTTTTTTCTTTAGTTTATTACGAAATGTTCGTTAACTGACTATAATCAAGCATTTAAAAAGACATTTTTAAAAATAATAATATAAATACTTATTGTATTACGTCTAAAACATCGATATTTAATTTCTTAAATAAAAATAAAATAATTCTTAAAAATGTGTGTTTACTTAAAATCATGTTAAAATTTGAATTATCTCATATTATATATCCTTATTAAATTTTAACAAACATACCAACTATTTTTACGATAAGAATGTAAGGAAACGGATATAAATCGTCTTGTCAGGTTGTTTAAGTTTTACTTGTTGCCAAAATTCTTCAAATGTCATTTTTCATCACGACAAAATTACTGATAAATAATAGGGTCAGATACTACCTCTGAAATTCGAAAAATACAAATGACACAATTTGTCCTCGCCTAATTAACAGAACACTTTAGAGAACTGGGTAATTGGAGGAAGATAAATAGATTAAACAACGGTTAAAAACTATTTGTATATAGTTAACAAGCAAAGATATCTGTTTATTTAAATTTTGTCAATTCTGGAAATTACCCGGAAAGATTAAGTAATAAAAAGACACGTGTGTTTTTAGAATATGAATGACTCTTACACAAACTCAAAATGTACCAGACCAACTATTCCTCATCTGCAAAACATATATAGGTAATCGGTAATGACAAGTGAAAAAGCAATGCCTTTTTAAGTTACTGCCTCATACAATTAGGAGTTGCTGAGGGCAGCTTTTGAATAACTACAGTTTCACCTGAATTTGCTAAAAAAATGGTTTAAAGTATGGAAAATAAACATCCACTCCGACAATTGAGCACTAATAATATCACAACAAGAAAAAACAATTGTTTACAAGTCACCTTAAATGACACTTCCGATATCTGTTAAAACAGAGGTTAAATAACTTGAACTCCACCTGGATAAGAAATAAGAAAGCACAGATTAAAACGATAACGTGACAACTTGATCTAAAATACGAAAATATGTATTGGTTAATAAAACGAAATCCTTAAAAAAATATGTTATCTATGAAATTATATTAAGGCCAATCTGGTGGTAGGAAATCGAATAGTGGTGTTTTAGCAAGCCATCGAATATAAAAATTATTTAAACATTTCAATCCAAGTCTCTTCGATTTATCCCCCCCCCCCCCCGTACGTCAAAAATCAAGTATCGCATAACCCTCTAGTCATATTACAAGTAACAGAGGTTATTAGATCACATTTAATTAAATACGAGAACAGCAGCACTAACCGCAGTAATCAAACATGTAGGGAAACTATTTAACCAACCCAATGAAACAAGATTGAAGAAGAACCAAAGAACCGTCACTGGATGATTCTCTAGGTTTTTCCTAAAAAGCTGTTATTGCTATAACCCCTTCAATTTAGTCTCAGTAGGTTTAAAGTCACTAGATATATAAAGTACCGCAATCCATAAGGCCAGAGAGTGCGAGAGAGAAAGCGCTACTTTTGCCCAAACATGGCCGCCAAAACGTCAAATCACTTGTCAAATCGTTCGAAAACGTAGACGTAGTGTTCAGTGTGGTTAAGCGTGCGACATCGTTGCATCTAAACCCACCGTTGGCAACATAAAGTGTAATTATGCCTGGTTGTTGTATTATCAATTGCAAAAACAGTGTCGCCAAAGGTTTCCGTTTATTTGCATTTCCCAGTGGTGAAAGGAATGCAGACAGAAGAAAAGTGTGGTTATGTGACATTAATCAAGACAATGTGCCGGTAAATGCGAAGATTTGTGAGGTGAGTACATATGTAAAAGCAGATCACATGTTATAACACTTAGTTACTTATGTAAGGTGCATTTTTCTGATTCCCAATTTGAACAATCAAGAGCAGATGACATGAAAAAACTAACTCCAAATGCACACCCTGATCTGGTTGTCAACCACAAAAGGCGAAATTAAAGGAGTTTAAAGTTGACGTTCTCCAATTCGCAACAAATGATTTGTATCAATATATTAAAAAAATTGAACTGTACTTCTGTGAATGTACGAATTCATTGATACAAAATGATTTATCATTAAATGAGATCAAAGCAATTATTAAGACGAAATTTGATACTCCTGACATACCAAATTGTCATAATATATTAGATAATATTATTTCTATATTTATACGAAGTAGATTATGTTTTGTTTTGTCCGATTTGGACAAAGGGGCTACCAGGTCAATTTTAAAAAGTAGTCGCAGCGTTGCAATGCGTGCTTTAGTAAACCAACAATAATAAATAATGAAAACGGTGCTTGCTTGTTTTAATTAATTGCCTTACTATCTGCGATTTAATTATTAACGCATGTTCATACAGTTGCGTTCTTTTAAGAATACAGTACTAAATTGATTTTTTATTTAACACAGCAAGTCAATTTTGGCGCCAAATTTATAATAATAATAATAATTTTTGCCCAAAAATGGCGGAGGTTTGCGGTACTTTATATATCTAGTGACTTTAAGTAGGTTGGTTCAATAGTTCCCTCTACATGTCGAAACAAACATTATTCAAACATTCCAACACTTTTCGACTTATAGCAAAGGCTCCCCTGTACGTCAGATATTAGACATTGCATAACGATATAGGCATAGCTGTAGTCCAACCGCAGACACGTGTTTCAGACCTATTGGTGATCGTCAGTACGGTGTCGACAATCTGTAGGTTGTGGAATTAATTGAACTAATTATTATTATTATCGTCTATAACTGTTTTCGACGTCTGCTAGGAAATTCTCAATATCAAAATTACTATTATCACAATGTATACCAAACTTTGGACCAAATAAAAGGCAATCAACAATGTCTTGGGGAATGTGTCCGACGTTGACAACGCTTAGTTTACTTCAACGCAATGTTCCTGGTCATGTTAACGCTCAGAAGGGTGATATCGATTATCCACCGACGACGCTTTTCTCTGAGTATAACTGAACAAAAGTTGAAGATGAAGAATACCAAACGCGTGGTTACCGAAATAAATCCGAGTTTTGCTATATCGATTATCCACCGACGACGCTTTTCTCTGAGTATAACTGAATAAAAGTTGAAGATGAAGAATACCAAACGCGTGGTTACCGAAATAAATCCGAGTTTTGCTATAAGAATTGGAGAAGTGATAAAACTCAAATTTTCACAATTTTTTTGTGACAAACCAAAGCCTTTATATTCCTATAGGTACTTATTATAGTCACATAGTGTTGATGATTTAACAATACTTTTTAGAACCTGTAGAAGCGTGGAATGTGTTCTTCATTGCTTGATATAAATTTAATGTTTCCTAGCAAAAGCACTGAAATATATTACATTTTATTTTGCAACAATCATTAAAATATATAAAATTAAATGATATTTTCATAGCCGTAGCATTTAATAAGTCGACGAACTCAACTATATCCGATTAAGATCTTCGTATGTATATTATGTTATATATAGTATACCAACGACAATTATACAATCTACCATACTATAAAGTAACCATGTTATGGAACAATGCCTTGTACTAATTACCGCGTTGTACATATACATATAATATGTGTTGTAAATATATACATTATATTATATATATCTGTGTATGTACCTATGTGAAAGTTTCAAAATGAATACGAAAGCGTGTTGAATCTGTTTATCCCACAATGTTCTATATATCGTTGTCTCTCTTTCGAGTCAGAAATGCTAGAATGTCAAAACGAGCATAAGTTACTTACGTGTCAGAGTAACAGAAAGGAGAGAAAAAAGAATTGTATTTATCGGTAGCTGCTAGTTCTTGCATGCCGATCTACATCGTAAATGCACAACACTATTTGGAAAAAATATTCACCGCTATTAATTGTGTGAGAATTGCTTCTAATTGCGCGCATATAGTTCTTGCATTTAAGGTCTTTTAATGCACACGGTTCAAGCGTGTGATTTTATAAGTGCGACCTTCTAATCACTTTCTTAGTTATAGCTTTACATTTCTTGTAAACTGAGTGAATCACCGCAAGAGAATACGCGTTTGGCAGGGTTGTTTTTTTTGTTTTTCTTTGATTAGTCAGTGATAGATTTTCTTCTGTTTAGTTATAGATTAATAAGCTTGATTACCACGGAACAGTTTTCAATAATTTTTGACGAGTAAGATCATTTAGTTTGATCTGAATTATAATGACCCTAATAGCACACTTAATTGGCAGATGGTCGGCTGAACCTATAAACAGCGACGCTAAGTCGGTTGAATGAATGCCACCCAATATTCAATTAATAAAATTTCGATTTAGACTGCCCCCCCCCCTCCGATATATAATTGCCTGATATGTTGGGTTGAGCATACTGATGTATACATATATAATTAAAGTATTAACAAAACAGAACAAACAAATGAGCAACAAGCTGCAGGCGATATCTTCATCTCAGCTATATTCGATTTTTTATGTCATTATACACATATTCGGATGCACCCTGTACATACAACAAACTCTTAGGTCCTGTAACATTCCGTATTATCCGAGAAATCGTAAATTAGAATTTTTGTAATACTAAACATATCTAGCCTATTTTAACGGCGTTTATTTCTTCCCAAATACTCTTCACATACTTTAAAACAAATAAAAGATTGGTGCAGCGCGCTCGAAAAAGGGAGATTTAGAAAAAAAGATCAAATAAAAACATGTCTTATTTTTGGAGCCACGTGCCCAAAACGTCACCCGTATATACTTCTTCAATAACTTCAGACACATCAAGCGTATAAACAGCTTAAACCATAACACACACACACACGCACATTATATGCACTCTCTTAGTGGTTCATATAGATTTATTAGGTCTACGGTTCCCTTCCAAAGAGAAGGTGTATATGGTATATAAATACTTTTGAGTTTTCTTCTCAAGCACAATGATATGCTAGTGTATATATAGTGGATGTGAACTGAAAGAAAAGACCAGGAAAACAAAGAAGAAATGACAACGTCACGTGGAAGCTGAACCGTTCCTGTTCTTGATTCCTCCAACAAAAAACGAAACGCGCAGACGATATACTTACTCGTGAATCCTTTTCAGTGAGTAGAGTGACTGGCCGACAGTTAAAGTTTATTTTAAAATGTTATAAACTAAAAATAATCGTGAGATATACGTTCCTCTTGTTGTAAACGAACGTCTGTTACCTATCTTTCCCCATTTACTATTGATAATTCCTTGTGGACGTTTGTGTATTTTCATTCAGCATTTTCCAGTGCTATCAGACGAAAGAAAACGTTGAAAAAGTGAATCGACGAAAAGCGAGAGACAAAGGCGTCATGGACGTGTTGATTTATGGAGAGGTTAATGTGCAGAAGAAAAAAAAATTAAATTACGCCCCCTGCCCATGAATTTGTCATTAACTATTAATATTTACATTTTCGTCATGTTTCTTTTTTGCGGTATTGATGTTAGAAGCGTTAGCACTTTCCTTAACGATTTGTGTTTCAAAATTTCTAAAATTTTCGCTACCACTTCGGATTTGTATGTTTTTTCATTTTATTTTTAACTTGCTACTGTTTAATTAATTAATCTAAATCCATAACGTTGAACAGGATTTAAAAGAGCGTTTATTTTATTATAACGAAACAATATTATCTTTAAATTTCATATTTTTCTAGCACAAGGAGTAAATACAAATTGTAGCGCCATATTACAACAAATTTGTTTGGGTATTATCTGAGCGAAATCAATCTACCTGAAGCTACAATTTGGACAACGTTTTATCTAAAAAGATGTTCTTGACAAATTCAGCGTTATTTTTGCTTTTAAATCCTAAAAATAAGTCCTGAAGAAAAATGAGGATTTCGAAGACCTCAATTCAAAAAATTTTACAAGAAGAATTGTGTGTAAAAATTAGTTTCCCGTTGGATACCGCATCTGTTAACCGAAGAACAGAAAGCAGCTAGGGTGAATTAGTGTCAAAAAACCCTAGACGACTTCAACGCAGGAAACTCTAAAAACGTGTACAACATCGTCAGTGGTGAAGAATCTTGAATTTACTCAAATAAACACCAGTCGTCTTTTCGGATGTTCCAAGGTGAAGAAAAGCCGATAAAAGCCATCCGTTCTCGAAATGTCTCCAAAAAAGTGATCGCGACATTTGTCTCGAAAGCTGGTCATGTAGCAACAATTCCTCTACAAG
This sequence comes from Amphimallon solstitiale, assembly GCA_963170755.1. Lineage (NCBI taxonomy): Eukaryota > Metazoa > Arthropoda > Insecta > Coleoptera > Scarabaeidae > Amphimallon > Amphimallon solstitiale. Next base: position 26,973,799 of record OY720683.1, read on the forward strand.
ATCAAAGAACAGTAATTGCCGATTGGTATACAACCATCTAATTGCCGCATGTCATTGCTGAGTTACGAAAAACCAACCACAAACGACGAATTATCCTCCACCAAGGCAATGCAAGTTCGCACACAGCTCGCAAAACCATTCAATTTTTAACAGAACAAAACGTCGAATTGTTAGACCATTCTCAGTACAGTTCCAACCTAAGTCCCAACGATTTCTTTACCTTTCCGAAAATCCAGGATGGACTGCATGGTCAAAGGTTTCAGGGGTCAGAAGGAGCTGTCGATGCCTTCAGAAACGATATTTTGACCGACCCAAAAAGCGTCTTCTTCCAAAGTGGTTCGAGCAGACGAAAAACTGCATTAATTATCGTGGACAATACTTCGAAAAACAAGTCTTTAAAAGCTATCTATTGTTTTATTCTAACTCTATATAAAGGTATTAAAAGACATCTCTCGTATATATATACGAGGTAGGGGCATAAATTCTCGGCCTGATATACAAAAAAGAAACTTTGAACAATATACGAATTTTTATATTTCAATGTAATCTCTCCTAACTTCTATACATTTATTACAACGATTAATTAATAATTCGATACCCTTGTAAAAATAATCTTTTTTCCGTCAAAATGTTCTATAACAGCTGCTTGCAACTCACTGTCGTGCTTAAAACTACGTCCCCTAAGGTCTTTTTTTAAATTAGAAAACAAAACAAAATCACAATGAGCCATATCCGGACTATACGGTGGATGTTCCAATTCTTGAAAGCAGCATTCGTGGATGGCAGCTTGTGAAATGGCGGCAGTATGGACGGGAGCATTGTCGTGCAATAATCGCACATCTTTTGTCAATTTTCCACGACGTTTTGCACGAATACTATCCCTTAATTTATGCAATAAAGACGCATAATATGTGCCGTTCACACTTGTATTGCGCTCTTTAAAGTCAATTAGCAAAATGGCCCCACAATCCCAGAATATTGTGGCCATCACCTTTTTCTTTGATTGAACGACTTATTCTTTCCATGGACTCCCTTTTCGATAGAGGATCGTAAAACAGAACCATTGTTTCATCCCCTGTGACAATGGACTCCAAAATCGGTTTTGGGTCGTCTCCACACATGTTTAAATACGACTGCGCACATTCGACTCGACGTTCACGTTGGAGAGCAGAAAGAAGTCGCGATATCCATCTAGCACTAATTTTATTCATACCCAAATGGTCCGCCGTCTAAACGTTGTTTAATGTGATAAGGTGTATGCCCGTCTTTTGTTAAAAATTTAATGATCGCGCGGTACTCAATTTTCGTTACTTCAGACATTTTCATGCGCTAATCACGTTGGTTGGCTAGTTACTAAAAACTACTAGGCTTCGAACCGTCATATTTATAGTGTACACCTAGCGTATGTGCATGCATGACGTAACAGAGTTTGAACACGTTTGAACCTGTATAAGCCTGTCAGCCCGAGAATTTATGGCGCCTACCTCGTATATCTGTAGTGTCATTTAGAGCTCTGCCTAAATTATTATATCTATAGACTCTAGAAAATCAAACTTTTTGTCTTTAAACTGGAATATGAAGTACATCAAAAGTATTATTAAATATTTTGTTTAGTTCGAAACAACGGGTTGCAAACGCGGAGTATGAGATATAAAAAGGAATTAGAACGATATGTACATACAACATATATTTGATAATTATCTTGCATTTAGTATTATTTTATTTGTTAACCAATACGGGAGAGACAAATACAATATTTATCAACAGTTTGAAAATAAAAAAAGAATTTTCCCACGGAACGTTAAGAATAAAAACAAAGATCGGCCTGCTAATAAAATTAAAGTATACACATTGGCATGACTTTTTTTCGTTAAATCTCCAGATCAACAAGACACAGAATAACTTCAAGGATTGAAACCGCAAGTTTTAATATTGCGGATCAACCTATACGTTTCATATAATACACAAGCCAGCCTCGATGGTGGAAAAACACACATTTCTTACTGCATATCTACAATACACACCATCTTAATCTTTAACTAGACCGCGGCTCGTTTTTTAGGCAAAGGAATTCGCCGATCGGCGATTCGACATGTCGTCATGAACAAAAGATATCGATGCGGTATCAAACCAGGAATATTTACAGTCGCTCACAGCATAAATGATTGAAATAAAGTAATTTATTTGTTTGACGCAAATTACCAATGCGAAACTTCTAAATATCACGTTTTATACTAATGTATTTCGGGCATTAATAAAAATTTAAAGAAATCCTTCGTCAAATTGGGTTTGAAAGATGAATTTCTATTCCAATAGGACACAACGACTGCAAACTTGCACTTTTTTTAAAAAAAAATCTTCAAATTATAAATAGGGGAAACAACGTATAATTTTTTAGAGCTTTTGAGGATTCTTGACAAGAAATTGATACTGAATTACTAAAAAAATTAATTTAGTAGAAAGAATCCTACGACGTTTACAGGCTGTAATATACAAAAAATAGAATAGTTATTAGAATGACCAAATCAATTGCTGGAAGCACATCTAAATGAGAATTTGTGACGACTTTCTAAAAATTGTCCAAATTATAAATAGAGGAAACAAAGAATAATTTTTTAGAGCTTTTGAGGATTCTTGACAAGAAATTGATACTGAATTACTAAAAAAATTTAGTAGAAAGAATCTTACGACGTTTTCAGGCTGTATTCGTAATAACAGGAGAGCATGCAAATATATAAATACGACCGCTTTTGTTTATATTTTTATTGCAGTTTATTGTTTTAATTTCCGAATTAATTATTTTTTTGATTTGATTATTTCTCTCAATTATATTTTAAAATTATTACATTTTTTACATTTTATTCTATTAGAATAACAATTGATTTTGTACTTTGTTAAAATAAATATGATTAAAATTTAGAGTTAATTCATAATTTCTCAATCTTAACAATCCGAGTCAAATTCTTGTCGAGAAAAATAACATTTTGTTTTTAATTAAAAATAGAACAAATTTTAGACTGCATCACATAAGCTGTGAGTCACTGTACAAGTAATGGAGAGCGACAGCGTTAGGCACTGTTGGCGCGACTGTTTGTAGGTGTGCGTTATTCAACAACCTGTGTGATGACTAGGGACGGTGACAAAAAAAAAGAAACTGCACGTAAATTCAACATTAATTTGTTTAATTTGAATTGTACGGTTCATTTACTTTTATTTGATCACCGGCAATTCGACACGGTCAGTCGCAGTGAATCCATGGGAAAACTCGTCTGGTAAACGTCATCTTTCCAATGTTCTCTCTTTCTCCCCGTGCAGGTATGTTTATCCTTTGCTATCCCGCTCCGATGGCATTATCATTCGGTTTTTACCTTTTAATCTGGTGCATGCCTGTTTATCGAATACTGTTAGGATTTTGTCCGCTCTATTACTACTGCTGCTTCTCTTTCTTGCTACCAACTTTTTATTCTGTAAATGTTTATACCGCCCGGTGGGAAAAAGGTTGTTTCAAATGAAAAAAAAAATACCTTTCGCAGCTTTTTTTACATCAATATTTATTTATATTCAATTTACTAGCTAATAATCTAATCAGAGTTCTGCTAGATATAGAAAATATGTGTGGGGGGTTTAATTATAGAGAATAATTGTACCCCAACAATTGCATAAATATTAAATGTAATAACAAATGGTCAAACTTGATGAGCTGAGTATATCAGCGTTTTTATTAAAGTTCATATTTAGTTTTTCCCAAAAATTTTTTTTTCATGCGTACTGGATAGATTAATAAGAAAAAAACCAGGAAAGGTAAAACAGAGATGACGCTTATTGGTTATAGAGACCTTTTATATAAATTGTAAAACAGCAATTTTTTCATAATACTTTGGCTTTATTAGGAGAATGATAACAAACTGCATTTGACAAGATAGACTTTAAATATCGACAAAGTGGTGTAAAGAGGTACTTACTAATGGAATGTTACAATAAGTAGAGGGAAGCTTATAAATGAACAACAAAAACATGTAAGTAGATGAATAAAAAATAATATGATTACGCCGTTTTTTTGGCGCTCCTGAAATGTGAATTTTGTCACTGTACAGTGGCGCCATCTGGCGGGCATTTGTACAATATGTAGGTAGAGAAATGAGATGGATGTAGATGGTGCGTACTTCCTTTGTACAGATCGTCAGATATTGTACCAGACTGATAGACGTTGAAAAGACTAATTTACGACCTAGCAAAAAATTACTCTAAAATGATTTAGTGTTCGGACAGTTATAAAAAGATTTGTAGTAAACCAGAAATTGCTCGGAACAGATATCTTTTATTTTAAAAATTTAACTAGAATACTTTTCGTGTTATGGTAAATAAAGAACAGACATAAATAGGACTTATTATTTTACAGATGTAGTTACATAATAATAATGAATAAACATTAAACTTTAAATAATTTATATATAATAATAAAACAATGAAATTCGATTCAATACATGATATTATAGTACAGTCATTCTGTATTTTTTTTGGAAAAAAATATGCGAGACTATTTTATTTGATAAATCGTTAGTGGGGCATGCGACGACTCTAAAACAAAAAAGTTGGAACCCCCCCCCCCCCTCCTCCTTGTGGGTTTTTGGTAATCCCAAAAAGTTTTTGAATGGATTTTCCACGTAAATGGTTGGTCGAACAAAAATTGTAGAGGACAATATTATCTACAAATTATCTATCTAATGTACTCGCTGCGCTGCAGCCAAAAACGGAAAAAGCAGAGGGCGCCAAAATTTTCAAAAATGGGTTTTTATTACTTTTCGGCGCGAAAATTTTTTTTAGCGTTTGATGCAAATGTAAAGTTGCAGAGAATGCCTTAATTTGTCTGAAGGGCAGTAGAGAGACGATCGTTTCTACGTTAGAACGTATCTTTTCTAGCTCTTTGAAAATGAGCGTTTGCTTCATTTGCGAAGAAAAATTTCGGTGACGATGAATACTGTGCGTTGAAGCCGCGGGACAGGTCATCTTCATGGCATTGTACGATGGTACCACTTGCAAGTACACACTGTCTCAACTTCGCTTCAAGAAATTCACACAATCCGCGACCAAGAGCAAAGTGAATCTCCCTTATTTACCGCATTCGCCCGATGCATTGGTTTAGCAATGGATCCCTTGGATTGGGGACTTCTCGAACGTTGTTTCCATGGAATATGTGTTCATTTGGTTGTTCAATAATTTCCGGAGTAGGCAAAACCGAAGTAACTGCAAAATTGTTTTTTAACATACTATACCACCAATAGAATCTTGTTCCTTTCACTCACGAAAAATAGTACATTATAATATAATAATATAATGACATTCCTTTCGTTCTGCAAACTCCAACAAAACAAAGTCATTTTTAATTCGAAAATATATATTCCGTAATCCAAAAAATTCTTAATTACTCACTCTGCGACATATTCCGGACATTTGAAAAATTCTTAATGATACACGCACATGTCGTTTTAGTTTCACTTTTGGATGTGTGAAGTTAGACCCATTTTTTCGAAAATCGGAATTCTGACGGTTGTTCCAGGTTGTTCTAGGTTTATTCTCAATTGTTCAAAAGTATTTCAAAAAATAAATTATAATAGGCCGAGAGAATGGCAAAAACAATTTTTTGCCAGCGCCCCCTTTTTCGAAAATCAAAATTCTAACGGTCGTTCCAGGTTTGTTTTAAATTGTTCCAAAGTATTTCAAAAAAGAAAATCGTAATTGACTGAGTTAATAGGAAAAGCGATTTTCTTACAGCCCCTCTTTTTTCGAAAATTGAAATTCTGTTTCAGGTTGTTCTAAATTTGTTCGAAACGCTCTTCTAATACATCAAAGCCGTATCTCATATATTAAAAGATATTGCCAAAAAACTATATCGAAAAGTAAGAAGTTAGCCCCTCTCTTTTCCGAAAATCGAAAATCTGATCGTTGTTCCAGATTGTTCTAGGTTTATTCTCAATTGTTGACAGTCGTATCAGGGTTTCCTAGGTTTGTTCTAAATTGTTCCAACGTATTTAAAAAAAAGTCAAAATTGGCCAAGATAATAGGAAAAAATGAGGTGTGGCCATCACACGACTTTCTTATACGTATGAGCGTTTTAAATCATACAATTTTAAACATTATTTTATACAAAAATTATTCAAAATCCTATTCTAAGTACTTCCAGTCTCTTAAGAGGCCTTTGTACGTTTCAACAGTATATGCATTTACATGTAAATGAGCGCCAAAATATCTCATTATCCAACGAACCTGTACAAAATGTATTGTAAGGTTTCAAAAATATAAGTTATTAGGGACAATTGATCCGGAGCATACATTTGTTGTAATACTTGGAAAGGTTTGACAGAATTGTGTTTTCCCAAAAAGATGCATCTCTTCTAATATATTCAACTTTCAGAGGAAAATCACTTTCAGTCCAAACTGCCAAAAGAGACAACCTTTCCTTCCAGTTATATTGATTTGTCCCTGGATTTGGAAATACAAATTAAAAGCTGAATATGGACATTTTAAAACAACTTGTCCAAATTTTTAGCCCACAATTGCTGCAACACCAGACAGAGCGCTATAGTTTTTACGATAAGATCGCTTAGACCAACGTCCGTCTGCCACTACGCTAATGAGAGGAACGCCCTCTTCATCGACTTTACCACATTGTTTGGCATATTCTGCTTCTTGAAGAGCTGCATCTTTCATCTTCTCAGTAGCGGTGTTTTGCCAACATCTAGACAATAATTCATGATGTTTTGTGTACGTTTTAGAAGACATATATGGAATGTCCATAACACTAAACATTTCTTCAGAATTTGAAAATCCTATACCGATACTCATCGAAGCAGAAACAGCTGCTGTATTAATATTAATTTGCGAAACATTATCATCATCTAGCATTGTCAATAACAAATCAGCGTTACACACAGTGCACTTGGAACGTAACCTCATTGATGAGCCATTGCGTATTTCTCCCGTAAAATGAATATTTTTTAATGTGCAACCAAATGGAGGATTATGACTGTTCAATTTATTAAATTGTTCTAGCAAATGCACTATGTTTACTATTCTGCATCCAAAAAGTTCTGTCTGGTCTTCTGAATTTTCCTGTCAAACAATGTTGGATTGTTGTAAAAAAAACTCTTCAAAATTATACAAGAACGTACCTCTTCCTCTCTGTTTGGAAGTGAAATAGCAGAAGAGGAAGTTGCTACAATCTAAAAATAGCCGTTCTTGTTCTAGATTTGTTCTCAATTGTTCCAAAGTATTTCAAAAAAATAAATCATAATGGCCGGGAAAATGGCAAAAAACAAATTTTTGCCAGCGCCCCTTTTTTCGAAAATCGAAATTCTGACGGTCGTTCCAGGTTTGTTTTAAATTGTTCCAAAGTATTTCAAATAAAATGTCATAAATGGCTGAGTTAATAGGAAAAGCGATTTTCTTACAGCCGCTCTTTTTGCAAAAATTGAAATTCTGACGGCTGTTTGAGGTTGTTCTAGATTTGTTCTAAACGCTGTTCTAATACATCAAACCCGTATCTCATATATCAGAAGATATTGCCAAAAAACTATATCCAAAAGTGAGAAGTTACCTAGCCCCTCTTTTCTTCAAAAATCGAAAATCTTATCGTTATTCTAGATTGTTCTAGGTTTGTTCTCAATTATTCCAAAGAATTTCAAAAAATAAATCATAATCGGCCGAGAAAATGGCAAAAAACAATTTTTTGCCAGCGCCCCTTTTTGCGAAAATTAAAATTCTGACGGTTGTTCCAGGTTGTTCTAGATTTGTTCTAAACGCTATTCTAATACATCGAAACCGTATCTCATATATCAAAAGATATTGCAGAAAAACTATATCCAAAAGTTAGAAGTTAGCCCCCCCCCCTTTATTCGAAAATCTAAATTCTGACAGTTGTACCAGGTTGTTCTAGGTTTGTTCTAAATTATTCCAACGTATTTCAAAGAAAAAATCGAAATTGGCCAAGATAATAGGAAAAAACGATTTTACAAGGGGCGAAATGACTTTCACTTTCCACACATTACAGTGTTGAAGGGAGTTTTTGTATGATGCAGTTCAATAATAATACTGTATTGTAATTTATAATAAACATCTAATACCTATAAGCAGGAAATATTAAATATATATTTTCTCAAGTAATATAATGTTCTATTATTACAAAACGATATTGTTACCAAATACTGATGAACTATTACAAAGAAAAATCAAAACTGGCTCAAATAATAGGAAAAGACGATAGTTTTTCAGTCCCCTTTTCTTAAAAATCGAAATTCTCGTGTTTCCAAAGTAAAGTCATAATCGCTGGATGTAAATAAAATTAAAATCAAAGAAAAACGGGTTATTTTATTTTGTGAATAAGCCTAGCCACTTTTTCTTTCCATGTTTTTTTTTCCTGTGAATTCAAACACGTGCGTCCGGCGCAAAAATACAACTGTCTCGGGACTAGACTCTATCGCACCTTTTTTTTTCTGCACGCCCGCTTCGTAAGAAATTTGTCTATACGTCCTAGCACGCTACACTATTTAGAAGAAAATGCGCTCTCTCTGCGCAAAATTCCCTCGACCGTACAGAGGCCTCTTAAGTCTAAGTTATTATGTAGTATAGAATCCAATTAATTATAGATTATTATTTCCGAATTTCCTAAGAAACGTGCTTGATGAAACTATAGTATAATAAAATAGCTGTTGTTTCAATAAATTATTTGAACACTCTAATTAGTAATTCAATTCCTGTTTTACAGCATTCATATATTTGGCGCCCAGAACGTTGGTGGGGATTTGTAAATAAATAGATTTTTCTATAAACATTACCACATCTGATCCTTATAAATATTGTTTTGGAAAACAATATCTTAAATCGTATTTAATTTTAAAATATTCTGAATATGGTTTATATGAAGGGTTGTAAAAATATATAACTTCTTTGGGGCACACTGTATATATCAAAGTATGTAAAGTGTTCATGTTTTCAAAATAATATACCTTATTTGCTTAAAATCAAGTCGAAACTACAAAACTCTTTCCGGTTTCTTACACTAGTTTTACGGAATTACCATTTACTGTTAGAAATTCATTAACTGTTTACTTGCTTCGCCTCATTTTTTACGTCGGGTTCTTGTATTTTTTTAACAGTTGAATTGAAAAACGGTAACAATGGAACCTTACCGCAAAGAAAGAAGAATAAAAAAGAATCGTTAATTGTTACCCGTAGAACCTTTGACTGTGTTAATTTAAGCGACAGATTCGATCTGTAATACAAATACTATTAAATTATATTTAAAGTGTATTTACGAAATTCAACGCAGAAAGGAAGAAAAATAAAATTTCGAACTTGACCACGAATATATTGTTATTTTGATTGGTTAATTTTCGTGTATTCGTGCAGATTGAATTTGGTTTCTTTATGGTTATTCTTAGAAGATCGGTATAAACAGTTTAATTCATGTACAAGTCCTCCACACAGATTTCTAAGATCGTAGAAGTATAAATAAATAGATGCTTGCTAACTCTAATGTTTCAAAAAGTTAACAATTGTAACGGTAGGCCCTGTATATAATGAATAAAATATAAATATAATATAACATCCAAAATATTTATATTAAGGTAATGTATATCATGAAATTAAGGTAGATAATAAATCAACACAGATCGGGAAACATATATTATTCATTTATTTGTATTAAATTATTATATTCCTGTTTAAAATGTTTCTATATAAATTCTGTATATGTAAGAGAGAAATAGTGCGTAGGTGTATCTGTGTGAAAGAAACACAAGTGGTGTCAATGTTATCAAAGTCAGCCAAGAGTTTAGGCGGCGTTAACAAGAAACGGTTTGTGTACAATCAACACGTGGGCAACCTTGAACGCTACATATTTTGCGAGTGCATATTCCCACGGACAGAGTTTGAATAGAGGTAAAGTACATAAGTGGCTCGGGGAATTCCCTAAAAGAATACGGTGTGACATGCCTTAAGCAAGGAGTAGGCAAGCAGACGCTCCCTAACTCGTGAACAAGTAGGTTCACAGGTCCCTTTTGTCGAATAACGACTGGACCGCACCCAAGCTAAAGGGAACGATCTCGCAGGCTAATAGTGCGAATAAAAATATACCTAGTAATTTCAAGCACTATTTAAAAGTAAGAGAAAAGCCTAGTGAGAAAAGAGATATATTTTTAATAAAACAAATAGTGTACTACGTGAGGTAGAAGTTTTATTAAAAACAAGTGTGTGCCGTGATTCGCTATAAAGAAGACGGCGATTTCAATCCATCCTGGGGGAAAGCTGCTGATGAAAACACCATTTCCACCATCATCGCATCTGTATAAAGGTACCCAACGTAAATTGATTTAAAGGCCTATATCATGCATGCATTTTTTTGTGAATAATGAAATAAAATCTAGTTAAATTCACGAGATAATATTTATGTAAGGCAACGTTGTTGTATTGATCTATTATATTTGCCTATGTTGTAATTGATGCGTAATTTGTATTGAGACATACCATTTGAATTGTGTTTCGTTCTGTAACATTTGTTTGTAACCTGATCTGTGTTGTTGGTGTTTTAATCAATATATTAATAATATTTAAATATCCTTTTGCATATTATTTGTCTACCTTAACATAAAAATTTGGATTAGAAAAAAAGAAGTAATAGTACGTCCAGAAAAATAATCTTAGTGTCTAAATACCCGAACCGTCTTGAAATTAAGTTTCTCATGCAAACCGAACTATTTATCTGAGCTAATTACGCGGAGCGTTCAATAAGTCAATTTTAGTCATTGTATTTATTTTATTCATTTTAATTATATTTTAAACACGTACTATTACATATGTCACCGCACTTTGGGGCCGTACCATTACACAATACGTAATTTTTCTAATAACATAGTTAAACGCAGCTGCAACTGCAATGACACTAAATACAATTTTAATGGAGAAACATCAACAGCTCGAAAAACCTAAATCAATGATGTCGAAATGTATTCAAAATTGGGCTCGCACAGTTGGTGAGAATATGAACAACACTCCAAGAAATGTGCAAAATTAACTGGAGTACATATATTTTGAAAGTCGTTGAAGAATTAACAATTCTGTTCTCCATAGTTTGCTTTGCCGTTTCACAAACAATTTCACACTAATTTGGTAAATAGAAAATACATCTAAGGAAAGAATAAAAGTTTATAATGAATCATATCTTTTCATTTGTCTTGAATACACACATGATACTTACGTCATACCAAGCAACTGATGACAATTGATGAAATTGTATGGATAATTTCTTGATCAAATAAATAAAAACTTTTCTGTAATTGGAGAAATAATTATGTAAAAAGCAATTTATTAATTTCTATTTAATAAAATAGAAGAACTTCGTATTACATTGGAGCAACAGTAAAATGCCGATAAAACAGGACTATTGGAAATTGTTGCCAGACGAAATATTTGTCTCGGTAGAAGAAAAAATTGCTGCTGGTAGAGATACATAAAAGCAAAGAATAACATTTGGGGCATGCACTAATAATATTCAGTATCATAAAGTATAGCCTTTGGTTATTGGTAAAATCAGAACACAAGGTCATTAAACAATGTCTAATGTCCTATGCACTATGTGAACATTCAAAATCAGCTTGGATGACTTCAATTATTTTCAAACACTGGTTTCATTATTCGTTTGTACCTCAGGTAAGTTTTAATGTTGTACTTCCTAGATTTAAACTTAAGTAATTTTTTTTTTACTTCAACAAGATTTACTTCTACTAGATAACGCGCCATCGCATAATGAGGTTAAATAAAAGTGAGGATGTGAAAATTGTAACAATGTTTGTCTCTCCTATTGCCTTACCACTTATCAGCCGACACATCAAAATGTAATTACACTAAGAACATTGTACTACAGAAACAGTCTATTGTAGTAGAAAATTACATGAATATTTCCAATACCTTGAAAAAGTTGAGTATTAGAGACGCAACTTAGTGACAAGTTGGATTCATCTTAGTCCCGAAATTATAAAAAATTGTTGGAGAAATATTTTAGATAGATTTTTAAATATGAATTATGACGACCTGTGCCACTCGCTATTTTGAAACGCCAATGGGACATTGAGAATTCTAGAAGTCTCTTGAACTTCTGCATCCAGTGGCATCTCAAGCAAGTCTTATCCCCATAATACATATGCAAATTTGTCCTAATTGTATTTACTAGATGCTGCATTTGAAAAATCTGATGTTTTGGATCGGAGTCAGTCTGACACTGAATTTACTGAAACAATTGAATTCGAAAATGATGTTGAGGAATGTGAGGAGGCGATCGAAAAAAATGCTATAAACACTTCAGGCAGATCGGAACGATATGGACATTACGAATCTTAAGTTATAACAAGAATACGAAAAAAATCCATTATGCAAAAAATTAAACATCCCCAAAAACAAACAAAAATTTCTCACTCTTTGGGCATACAATTACTGTCTTTTTTGTTGTTGCTATTTTTCAATTAGTATCACTATATTATACATGTTTATTTTGTTAATTATCAGTGTTATATATAAGTTAGTTATCGTAAATAAATCGATAGTGTACTGTAATAAAGTCCTTTATACCCAGATTAAAAAGAAATGGCCCTAGATTAGAACCTTGCGCACGAAGTATACTTAATAATGTAATTCCACTATAGTTTCAACGATTTGTGATCATTGGCACATTATATTCTTCTTATAATGTCATTTAATAAATCGCGAAATATAAATAAACAAAACACTGTTAATACATATGATTTCAAGATCTGAAATTTGTACTCGACACTAATGACAAAACTAGTTACAAAGTAAGTAGTTTAGTTTATATTTTAAACACTCATGAATCTTATTTATTGGGACCACAAAATCATCTCTCGGATTTTATTATCCTTTGAGAGTACATAGTTGTCTATCTTCCAAGGAGCGATTCAGTGTTCAGCATTCTCTATCGTGTTTGTATGGTACAAGAGGATATACGGCAAGAGATCCATGACTTATTCAACAAACGGTTTCTCGTGTTATTGCATGTATATGCGTTTGTATGTGTGTGTGTGTGTATACGCAAAGTTGTATTTATAGAAAGAAAATGTGTTCTCTCGTGTTGGTAGTGCTGGAAAGGCAATACAATGTAACATGCAAGTTACACATGTCCGTGTATGTGTGTATTATTTATGCTATGTTTGTTTAAAAAGTTCTCAGCTTTATATAAACTACCATCGAATATAGAGTACGAGAAATTGTATAAACGCCTTAAATTTCATTTCGAAAGCAATATTTTGACGTTTATACTACGTATATTATTTTCCACTTATCCCTTCCCCAATGAAATTTGAATCATTTAATCTAAGTAAACAGTTATTGTTATTATTGTCATAACTTTTTAAATTATCGATAAAATTCTAAAATATTAACCCAAGGATTGTGAGGAAATTTAAACGTACAATTAACACATTTTGAATGTTTAATTTTGGACTACTACAGAAAAATCACAATGTACAAATGGCAAAAATAAATACAGAGAAAAACGCAAGATCTTGGGCTTGAAAGCATCTATATCAGTAAGCCAGACCTAACTTATCTTTATTAGCTTTTTTGTACTCACCGCCTGTAAAGTGACATTTGGCGCATGTGTCGCTCGACCAGGAAAGAGTATTTTCCGGTCGAAGCGACTGTAAAAATTGAAAAAAACACTGGCTCTTTGGGACATTTAAAAAAATCTAACTTGATAGTAATAAAATTTAGTCTATAAAATACTACTTCCCTCGACTATTCTTCACCAAAAGTTGAGGAAAGAGGAGTAATAATTAAAAATTCTTCCAATAAATTTGTGGCGCCATCTATTTGACCACATCGACATTCGTGATGGCTGTTCATAATAAATTGTAATTCAACCAAAAAACGCAATAAATGTACTATAAATTTATGAATATAAGAATAAATACCTCATGTTTGCCATGTGTAAGAATACAATAACTTAATTTTAGGCAAAGGTGAGTAATAGTTACGTACATGAAATGCATAAATTAATTATGTAATCTATTTTAGGTTAGGTATGATACTAATGACATTAATCAATAATATTTTTGTAATGTTCGTACAAAAAATATTGTACAAACCACTTGCCGGAAGACATCTTCCACGCATTCGCGCAATTAAAAGTACTATTAAAAGTAATATTCATTCATTTCTCGTAATATTTAAATTATTTTGTTTTTTCATAAATTTGATAATCCCCCCCCCCCCCCCCCCATGAATATAAATAATATTTGAAGACCTACAAAAAATAAAGAGTAAATTATCCTTCTAAAACAATTTGAGTCAAAGCAATTACTCTTAATTTAATAAAGAAATGGAGTTAGCCCCCTTTTTTTTCAAAAATCGCAAATCTGTCTGATCAGTTTTTCCAGGTGGTTCCAGGTTTGTTCTAAACTGTTCTGCCATTCATACTTCAAAAAGAAAAAAATTAAAAATGGCTGAGATAATTTGAAAAAAATAAAACCGCAAGTCTGGGGTCAGCCCCCATTTTTGTGAAAATTGAAATTCTAAGGGCTATGCTAGGTTCTTCTAAATTTGTTGTAAATATTGTTTTAAAAAGATCAACACCGTATTTCTTATTGATCAAAAGAATTTTAAAAAAATGAAAACTGAAAGAATAAGGCCATTTTGACGGCTGTTCCAGGTAGTTCTGAATATCATTAAAAGAAAAAATGAAAACCGTTTGTTCTAAAAAAATTAAAAGAAACAATCAGCAGCGAATGGAATAACGTATGCATTCCTGAAAGGTTATATTTTGGTGTAGATTTTGATTCAGAGGCGTGATTGGATTATATTCGTTTTTAAATGAGGTTGGTGAGAAAGTCATGATTAGTTCGTCTTTTTGTCTTGAAATGATAACCAACTTCATTTTGGTACAAATTTGAAAACTTTAATGTGGAGGATGATTACTTCCAACGAAACGACGCCACCTGCCACACAGCGAAAAAAACTATGCAATTACTTCAAAACCAAATTTCCTGGCTACATAATTTCTCGGTTTGGAGACCAGAATTGACCAACAAAATCATGCGACTCTACACCTTTGGCCTTTTTTCGTTGGGGGTATTTCAAGAGCCAGGTCTAAAAGAAGAGTCTACAAACAACTGCTGACGTGGATAATCAAATCTAACGCCACATCATTGAAGTGGCGTTCACTTTTTGAAAAGTGCCGGCGAAGTTGTTGAGGTCTATTACCAAATATTCTCTTCACATATAATGGCAGACTTTGTACTTTAAAAAAATCAATAAAAATTTCCAAACCAATTTACTATATAGTGTATTTAAATCAAAAATGACGTTGTTATTTTTAATTCATCTAGTAGAAACTGTATTCTTGAGTTGTGTTAAATATGTCGGACCTTTAAAAAGAATAATTAATTTTACATACACGTTTCCAAAAACGTTCTTATTACAATATACTACACGATCACCAAAATTAGATCTTCACATGTGATACAATTACAAATGAAGTATTGTAAGATCATATACATATAAACAGATGTACGTACCTGTGTTTTTGATTGTGTATGTTTACGTTGGGTATGACCAAAGCGTGTGTGTGTATGTGTGTGTGTGTGTGCATAAGCAATGTGTAGTATACATACATGTGAATGCACGTACCGGTGAGTTACGACTTGGGGCGCGGGCCAGTAGGCGTTCGTAGGAAGAAGATGGGGCCCACGCGGACAAAATGCTGAGGTTCCCACGGGCCACGGTCTCCGCATTGCCGTCGCGTCCGACCGTGTCGATTCATATTTGCGGAGCGCCGGGCGGCACGAGGTTATTGTCACTTTCAGGGTTCAAATAACAACAACACGAAAACGAAAGAGACACACAATCGGTCTCAGTGGAAGACGCAGACATCGGTTCGCGGCCGAGCACTTCCATTAGTGAGGAGTAATATGAGTGTTGTACGGATGATGGAATATGACAAGGATGACAGACACGTGGAGGCTAAATGTTGTCGTCTATCGGCGCTAATAGTTCACGTATAACAAAATAGAAAGGATTTCGTCGAATTGCTGCTCATTGTTGATGTTACTGTACAAAGTACTCGTAGACAATAGGGTGTATCACGAAGAACTCAAATTTCAAGTCGATAAAAAGTTGTCACTAATTTAATTAATTTAGCAACATATGTTAAGGACATTTCTATTATTATTACTTCTCTTTTATTCTTTTTTATAAAGTAATATTCTCTGTTCTATGTAAAACGTATATATGTTTTGTTTTAATAATATACAGGCTGAGTTATCTAAGCGGGTAAGGCCGATTATGCCTTTATGAGTAAAGATATTTCGAATCGGTTTTTTCCTTATGATAGCTGTTCATTAGGAGCACATTTTAAAAATATTTTGTATTATACAGAGTGTTTCATAACTTGGTGGCTAACATTGTCTCTTTTTGATATAATTTTGTCAGTTTTGAGGTTTTAATTAATATAGTATAGTACTGACAAAATTGTATCAAAAAGAGACAATAGCTCAGTAATAGTCACTTTTATAGTATTAACGTATTACATGTTTTTGATGTGAAATTGACTCACCCTGTATATATAAATGTACTATATATTCTGTAATTAAAGAAACTCGTAAACGGACAGCACGGCTCATATATTTATATTAGATAATTAATTGTATTGCTATTTGATCCTTCCGAGAAACTTTAATGAAACTTACAACCCATTAATGTTCGGTTTTTCCAGACAACAATAGAGGAGGTACGGTTTTGTAAACTTACCACCCCACTCTAAATACTGAATTTGTTTGTAACAGAAAATTGAAAACAGTTTATCAACGAAACTCAACTTGTTAGCAGTTAGCTATCATGTACGGTTCAACTTGCCCAATGCAAGAAGTCTACATTTATTCGCATTGTTATTTTATTTAATTGTACATAAAGTTGTATATAAAGTGTTATTTCATATGTGAATAACCACGTATAACGTAAATCCAGTGAGGAGTTATTCTTTACTACTTCTAAAACAAGAATATCCAAGTGAAAGAAAAACGATTCAAGTCTTTCAAAACAGGAAGACTCCATAACATCTTTAACAAATTTTTTTAGTCAAATTGAAATATATTGAGGCCTCCCGGAATGTGCCTAAAGTTATTTTTTTTGTCAAAATGTAGATTTTTTTTAATAACATAAATACAAATCAAGTACAAAATTGTAGAGTTTAGAATGTTAATTAAGAGTCGATTAAAAATATATCTGTCATGTAATATTTACGTCTCTTTTTTTGCAAAATTGTCTATTGTTGACAGCTTTTTGGGTTTGATTACAATTGAGTGCCTTTCTACTGCTTGCGTGTGCTAAGGAATTTCTATCACTAGTTCCTGTTTCAACGATCAACATGTTTGCTTAAGTTAGTTAGAAAAGATGGTTCCGTTACTGTTGTAGACTGCCAATCAATAAGAGCTATGTAGTCCTTTGCCTCAAAATTGACTTGCAGTGGTATTAAAATCTTCTTTGCTTTCAACTCTGTTTGTCGAGCTTTTTGTTTCTTTTGCTTGCCAGAAAACCAATATGTTTTCGTGAATTAAACATCCCCAAAAGGATGTACCATAAAAGCATTTCCCTGTCGAGCTGATCCACGTTATGCATTTCAGGTAACCAAATAAGTTCATGCGGTTTTTGTATACAGCAGAGTGCCATGAATATTCTTTAAGTTGTTGATCGATAGCACTTGTCTGTTATCTGTCATCCACTTTAGTATCAATCCTTCTGTCATTTAATACATACACATTTCGTGACAATTATTTAATTATTAATTTGAATAGTTGAAAATGGAAACGAATAAAACTTTAATTCGAGGTTGTTTACTCTATGAGTACAAACTTGGTACTAAAGCTGCAGTGGCGGCGCGAAAAATATGTACCGCATTCGGAGATGATGTCGTAAGTGATCGAACAGCACAGAAGTGGTTCAAGAAATTTTCTTCGGGAGATTTCAACTTAACCGATGAAGCACGCTCTGGAAGACCGAAGATCATTAACAACGAGGATCTTCAACAGGTTGTGGAGGCAAATTCCAGTACAACGTGCCTAGAGCTTGCAGAAAGGTTCAATGTGAGTGACGAAACCATTCGTTTGCATCTTCATCAGCTAGGAAAGACGTGGAAGTTGAGCAAATGGGTTCCACATGAATTGTCAAATGATAACAAATTAAGTCTTCTTACCATTTGTTCGGCAAACATTTCACGCAACGATAATGAACCATTTCTTGATCTGTTGTTAACCTGCGACGAAAAATGGATATTATACTCAAATTCTAAGCGTTCGTATCATTGGTTGTCGCCTACTGATGCAATACCTCACACTCCCAAGGCTTCCTTGCACCCAAACAAGATTTTATTGTGTGTTTGGTGGACAGCAAATGGAATAGTCCATTATGAGTTTTTGGAAAAGGGCCAAACCATCACTGCGAACTTGTATTGTGAACAACTTCAGCGAGTACAAGCAGCACTCATCCAAAAACAGCCTTCTTTAATCAATCGAAAGAAAGTGATATTCTTACAAGATAACGCCAAACCGCATACTGCAAAAGTGACCCGGGAAAAAATTTGTGAACTTGGCTGGGAAATATTGCCACACCCTCCATATTCCCCTGACATTTCGCCAAGAGATTACCATCTTTTTTTGTCTCTTGACAACTGTATGAGACATAGGCAGTTTAAAACTCGAGTTAATGTAATAGACGCAGTCCGTCAATTTTTTGATTCAAAATCCGTAGAGTTCTACAATACCGGCATAAAAAAATTGGTGTCACGTTGGCAAAAGGTCATTGAGTGTGATGGTAATTACTTTGATGAATAATATTGTACTATTGTTTCTTAATAAATATTTATATTTTACCATAAAAAACCGCATGAACGTATTTGGTTACCTGATACTATCTTAAACAAGTTATGTGATGCATAAATAATTCTTGGGTAAAATTTAATTGTAAACCATGAGGGAGCCTAAACATTCATGACAAACTCGGCTAGTCTTTTCAACTGCGGGGTTAGATTAAGTAATGCAATATGTAAGTGTAAAATTCGGTGTGTCATTATCAGCCATCTTGCATGGGAGATGTTTTCTGAGATTCTGCTTCCCAAATCTTTGGGGCATTCGTCTGTTAATACAGCCTGACATATATGACGGAGATATTTCTGGTCGGTGCTTAACACCTTACACTCAACTTCTGAACAAACACTATCTATTTCATTGTAAGTCTTAACATTTAGTTAAACGTTTTTCTATTGGAAAGAATTAGGTTGCAATCGAGGGCAACTGTAACTTTCCTAAGAGGCAATTTAATTAAATGAAGCAAATACCCAGACTATAAATAAAATAATTGAAATTAATCTAAGGAGTCATAAATGTTACATGACATATATACATTTTTGTCTACTGCTAATTAACATTCTAAACTTTACATTTTTGTACTTAAAGAAAAATTTGTTTTCTATTTATGTTTTTGAAAAGAATTAAAATAAATGTTTTTGACAAAAAAATTAAACTTTTTGGCCCATTCCGGGAGACCACAAATTTTTCAGTTATATTTTTGGTAAATATGAGATTATAGTGACAACTTTTTACCGACTTGAGATTTTTAATTTCAAACTAAAATGTTTCTGTGATACTGTGTACAATTCATACAGTGTGATAGCGCAGAGTGTTATCCCACTGGTGCTTTGGTGAAGAGCATAACTTCTTGGTTACACTTTAGCCAAAAACACTACGTTTAACACTCTTTACTGTTTTTCTATAGGTTTCTACTGAAGTTGCCGAAATACGTTTATAGATTTTTCATATCTTTTTAATTTATGTGGTAAGGAATTTTTCCTTTTGCATTTTTGTTTCAGATTTTGAGCAACAGTCTCACCCATTATTAGATGCTTATGTAAATCTCTGTAAATTCTGTTTACAAGTATGTTACACAATGAAAATATATACTTAAAAAGATAGCGCAAAAAAACTATCAAAATTTTACTGAATTTCTATTAGATTGTATGTCTATTTTTTTTTATCCATCTGGCAATTTTATCAAACAAACTTAATTTCTTTCACACTTTTACAATAATTACAAGTTTTTGAAATTCTAAGAAATTTCAGACTATAATTTACTGCATTAATCTGATTCTTGAAAATGGGCTTATACTTCAATAGGTATGAACCTGATTCCTTTGAATTTTGATTCGAAATATCTAGTAAATAGATGGATCTAATGTGGTTAGACAGCCTTTTCGATGTGTCTAAGTTCGGATGCCGTCGTCGCTACTAGGATTTTCTGATTTCCGTACGTTATCGGCTTCCCTCGAGATTTTCGGATGTTGTGAATAGGACGCAACCTCGTTTCGGACTTTAAATATTTTAAAACTCTTGAAATTCTTCTTCGCTTCTGGTAATTATGCATCTTCTTAAGGGGATATTAAAGTCGATTTGTATTTGGGAATTGACTATAATTGTTTTTGGAGGTGCTGGCGCGTAGGAGGAGCCAAATGCAAGCCATCTCATTCTCATATATTTGAAATGAATGTGTTGTTTTCCGTCACCCGAATACAGAGAAAAAATACAGCTGGAGGCGCTGCTAAAATACAAATAATTCAGTACCGCACCATTCCGGAATTTCTTAATTTAATTACTCAAATTAAACTTTTTTCCGCAATTCAAAAAGCTATATCTCACAAAAAAACATTGGTCTACACGGCAATTACATCCGTTTTGATCAATTTCATTTAATTATTTCAGATTTTGACCGAGTAACACACGTACATTTTACTCTAATTTGGAATAAAAAAAATAGATGGTTGTGACAAAAAAATACATAATCTGACAACCTTTCCGTGTACTCATATCTATATTGGAGTTGTACAGAAAATTTCACATTTCTATCTTGAACAATAGTAAAAAAAATTGATAAATTCGATATCTTGATTTCTCGACCCTTAACAGGTACACAGGTTATATTATTTATTTGAACTATTTTATTACACTTTTTCTTTGCAGTAGTCATAAAATTAAGGCAGTAGAAATGATTCATCATACAACTTTACATAATTTCGTAAGACAGCCAAAACTGCAAAAAAATTGATAAAAAATACACTCTATAGATTTGCTGAAATTCTAAATTTACCATCTTTCTAATCATGCTGTCAAACCTCCTCCGTTGGGTTTAGATTATATTTTTTTTTTGAGGGATATTTAATACGATACGGCCCGTTTTGGAACGTTACAAGTTAGGTAAAGCCGTATTGTTCGTGATTAAACGTATCTGCATCTCACTCCAATCTTTTTCGTGTTAGTTTCTTTTTTGTTTGCCCATATAGAATGCACGTATACCGATTATACCACTAAACGGTTCTTACTCGTGCACCGTAGGTAGATGATACAGGGTCAACGCTTGAAGCAAACCTAATACGGCTAGATGGTCGTCCTCCGCTTTTCGACTCTACAGTCTCCATGAGACATATATCCATACATATCGGTGGGCACACGCTGTAAGTACTTATTACACCTAGAAAACGGTGCTTTTTTTTGGAGAAACACCTCTGGAATATATCACCGGTTTATATTTTGCGTGGTGGTGTTCGATTTAATTTAATGAACTTGCAGCTTACGTGTGCTTGCTACTGTGCCTTAGTGAACAATGAGTTGCGTCATAGTGAATAAGTTGATGTACAGTTTGTTAATAAATTAAAATACAAGACGTTATTAAAAGTAATTGGTCGATGAAAAGGATACAGGTTGAAATTTCACAGTAATAAAAGTAGAATTGCGCTAGTAATTAAAGTTTCGAATTATTTACTGTAACATAATAGCAGTTTATACATCGAGTCAATAATGACAGTTATTATTCCCGAAAGCCAAATTTAGGAACCGAGCCGCGAAGCGGCGATGGAGTAACTCGGCTCGAGGGTATAATAGCCATCAGACCAGCGCGGGCACTTGAATGTGAGTTGTCTTATCGTCTATTTGTATATATGCGTACGAATTACTAAATAACTATTAAAAGTCACCAAATCAACGCCATTTTGGCGGCGTTATAATGGGAAAAACCAATTGCGGTACTTTATTATCTAGGACTTTAGCGTTGGAGACTATACAATCTGGTGGCTCAGATTGAAGCTCTTCGTCTGACATTCCGCCCACAGATAATATGAGTTTTTTTTTTAATTTAAGTAAACTTTTCAATTTAAATAATTCTTACAAAAGTTAGCTGTCAAATATAAATCAGTGCTATCAAGCTACTACGTCACGTGATCAAAATTTCCCTTAATGTATATTTGTAACAATTTTTCTATAAATAAATAATGTAAATACATTCCGAAACAGAGAAAATAGTGTAAAACACTCGTAACAGAAGGCCATTCCAGCATTCTTTCCTTCGGACACGAGCGCGCATGCTGGAATGAAAGGCCTTCTGCTACTTGTATTTTAATATACTATCCCAAACATGAAATAATGCAAAGGGGTCAAATCTGGTGACCGAGGATGCCAGCGGCCTCTACTTATCAATCTATTCCCGAAAAACTGTTGCAGATAATCTAATGTTCTCTGCGCAGTGTGGGCTGTAGCACCATCCTGTTGGAAATAACCAAGTTGCAACTCATCATTGTGAAGTTGTTCAATAAAAGGATTTAAAATTAGATTTTAATAGGTGTTCGCATAAATATTTTGATGAAGGAAGATAGGACCGTTGATTCTTCTTTTTGACATCGCTAACCATACACCGATCTTTTGAGGATGTAACGGAGTCTTTACGAAAATATGAGGATTTACTGCAGACCAAAGTCTATGGTAAGATGGAAACATGCTTCGTCGTTGAAGAAAGTAATATCCAAGATATTATCATTGTTTAAAACTTCATTGAACCATTCACAGTACTAGGTGCGACGAGGAAAATCTGGAGGTATCAATTCATGAGTTACAGTTATTCTATACGGATGTAAATGAAGAACTTTCTTGCAAGACTTTTGACCGGTACCAAGTGATAAAAATGTTTAGGCTGATAAGCATCGTATAGATTGTGTAGGACTAGCATCCGTTCTTCGATTAATATCCGCAACAACTTGTTCAGTTAGAACAGCAGGATGACCTGTAGACTTTCCTTTCGCAGCATTCCCTGTTTTGCGAAATCTGTCTATTACACGACGAACTTCTTCAAATAAGGTGGCAATTTTGATGGAAATAATCCCACATTACTTGATGTTTGCGTATTCTTGATCGAAAATATACATCAACAATAAATTTATTGTGCAGATCTGTAAAAGCCATCATTAACCTAAAAGCGAATGTTGATTATATATATTTGTACGGATCTATTATGACTTCTTCATCCCTTACCGATACTAATATGCGGATGTAAGAAGTGGCAATAAGAAAAGCCATACTAATAAAAAATAAGTAAATTAATAAAGTAAGTAGATAAAAACGGAAATTAAAATAAAAACAATAGGGTAGTAAAACGGTATACTGATCATTACCGGTATATCTTCTAAAAGTACCAACTTTCCGACATAAAAAAATGAGGTGTGGCCACCACACGACTTTCTTATACGTATGAGCGTTTCAAATAATACAATTTTTAAAATTATTTTATCCAAAAAATATTCAAAATCCTATTCTAAGTACTTCCAGTCTCTTAATAAATCTCTACAGGATACATACATTGTGAGATATTTGCAAAAAAATGCTACTCGCTAAGAGTAAAAGTATTACTTCCGGTCTGAATTTTGAATTTTCGTTTATACAAAAAATATTCCAAATCCAACTCTAAATACTTTTATACTCTTGACAAATATATATAGAATGCATAATTTACGAAATATTTGCAAAAATCGCTATTCGATAAGAGTAAAAGTGGTACTTCCGGTTCGAATTTTGAAATTTCATTTATACAAAAAACATTGCAAATCTCGCTCCTAATACTTTTGTACTCTTGTTAAATATATACTGAATGCATAATTTATGGCATATTTGCAAAAAATCGCTATTCGATAAGAGTGAAAGTGTTACTTCCGGTCCGAATTTTGAAATTCTTTTTATATAAAAGATTTTGAAAATTAAGTTATAAATACTTTTATACTCGTAATGTATCCGTCTAAAAAGCATGATTGCGAAATATTTGCAAAAAACTGATCTTCGATAAGAGTAAAAGACCCACTTCCGGTAGGAATTTCAAAAAACTTTTATAATAAAATTTTTCTCAAATTTAATTTTGAGGTCATATCGATTCTTTATAAATTTGTTTAAACTTAGTAGTTGACGAAGTATTGGCAAAATTCGATTTTTTCACTGAAGTAAACTTCTACTTCCGGTCTGGCGATTTTACTGAAAATCTAATCAGATCTCAAGAGGGAGATTATACTCGTAAATACAAAATTTGGAATTTATATCTACAGCGGTTTGACCGCTATCATGGTCACACACACACACAGAGAGAGAGAGACATTTTTTAAAAATCACTTTTTTGGTATCAGGGGACTTCAAAACGTGAACATCTGCAAAAATCTCGAGGTCGAAAATTTTCGTCATCACAATACTTCCTTATACCACGCGATCATTTAAATTCTAAATTATAGCAGGCGGAATTTTTTTTATTAGGTTGTCCAGATTAATTGAAATTTGCGGTTATGTTATACTTTGTGACATTTGTGAATCTTATGTGTAATCGATTTAAATTTAATGGAAATGAAAGCATTACAAGATAAATTAGTTTTATTGTGAATTACAAAAGGTGTTCAAAGTGTTCTCACCCTGTTGCAATGTAACTGTTAACCCTCCGTTTCATATTTTCAAAAGCATTTGCCAACATCTGAACGGTTATAGCGTTACATGCATTGGAAATTGCCTCTTGTAATTCTTCAAGATTTTGCGGGTTATTTTTGTAAACTGTGTTTTTCAGATACGGATAAATGAAATAATCAAGAATCGTTAAGTCCGGACTGCGAGGCGGAAATACAATGACTCGATTATCATAAAACTCGCGAATTCGAGCCATACTTTCCCATGTTTTGTGAGCTGTTGCATTGTCCTGTTGGAAATACCCATGTAAAAGTTCGTCATCATGAAGATTTTGTAAAAACGGTTCAAGTAAATTATTTCGATATCTCTCAGCATTTATCGTTCCTTCAAAAAACACAGGTCCAAATATACGCCTTCTAGAAACCGCTAGCCAAACACCAATTTTCTGCGGATGGAGAGGCGATTGAATAAACTCATGAGGATTGTCCGAAGACCAAATACGCATATTTTGTTTGTTTATACAGCCGGATAGGTGAAACCATGCTTCGTCAGAAAAAAATGTTAAATCCAAAGTGTTGTTGTTATTTAAATTATTCAAAAACCACTGACAGTATTCTATTCGTACAGGAAAATCTCGAGGGAATAGCTCTTGAACGACGTTAATCTTATAGGGATAAAGATTTAAATTTTCTTTTAAAATTTTTTGACAAGTTCCATATGAAAGGTTTATTTCTTGGGCTAATCTGCGAAGAGATTTTTTGGGAGACTGTTCGATTCTTTCCGCAACATCTGCCACAATCTCAGGAGTCCTTTTTTTGGGCGCGCCACTACCAGCTTTCCTACCTAAAGTTCCAACATTACGAAATTTCGCCACACATGTGTAAATTTCTTGGACTAATTTTTGATAATCCGCAGGAAAATTAGGGAAGGCATTTTGAAAATCATTGATGCAGTGCGGTACTGAAACGCCGAACGACAAGAGAATGGTGAATGGACATTCACCATTCTCTTGTCGTTCGGCGTTTTTAAAATAACTTTCAGTAAGAAAAATCTTATGTTCTAAATCAAACATTTTGAAACGTCACTTTGACAATTCAAATTGTAAATTAGTACTTATATACCAACTTAATTTAAATTTCACAAAATGCTGTAATTTAGAATTTAAATTATCGCGCGGTACTACGTATAAGAAAGTAAAAAACCGCGTGCGATTCAAACACCTTTCAATCATTGTTGAACACATTGTATATTATACTCGTCACTGTCGATGTAATATTTTTGAAGAAATAATGTCATGGCTGTCCAGAATACGAAACAAAATGTTACTTTTGTAATGATATAAAGAAATCCGAAATAAAAGTTGCAAAAGAAAAATAAATATTGATATGTTTATAATTTTTTCCATTGGTTTCTTAAATATAATATCGATCAAATTATGTGGCATTTATAATAATTACACCTGACCGAACTGTACCATAATTCTCCTTTATTTGTTTAATTTTTTATAACCTAATTATTTCCAATGAAAAAAAAACAGATCCTGTAAGTTAGTGTTATCTCGTCTGGCCCTTTCGCTTTCATTTAATTTACTTTCAAATACTACACGCGTTTGCCACAGTCACTATATACGACATGGAAAAGTATTTAATTGCAGTCTTTTAAAAATCAATAGTAATAAATAAACTGCATGCATATTTCCGAAGGTCGTTCGTTACAAATCAACATAATTAATGCCAACGAACAGGATAAAAGCGAGATCCTTTGTAGGAAAAAAAAGAAAGACAAGAATATGTCGATTGTTTATAATTGCTTTGAGCCATTAACAATCGTGTTTAAAAATAGTTTATCCGCATATATGATATATTGTAATTAAATGGTACTTGCAATGTTATAAATAGCTTGCACGTGGTTATATAATAGTAAAAAGTATATAATTGTACTTTTATTGCTGTTCTAATCTGTAACTGTAAAGATTTAAATAATTGCATGTGATAAATATGAGCTACATAATCTACGTATTTATACAATGATTGAAAAGCGTTTGAATCGCCCGCGCTTTTTTTATGTCGGAAAGTTGGTGCTTCTAGAAGATATACCGGTAATGTTCAGTAGCGTCTTACTATCCTATTGTTTTTATTTGGAGTTTCGTTTTCGTATATTTACTTTATTATTTTACTTATTTATTACTAGAAAGGATTTTTTATTGCCACTTTTCAGTAGAAGTAGAAATAGTCATAATAGATCCGTAACAAATATAATCAACATTCGCGTTTAGGTTAATGATGGTTTTCACATCTGCACAACAAATTTATTGTTGAGGCATATTTTCGTTCAGGAATCATCAAAGAATAACGTATGCGCATACTTATCAAAATCTAATTTTAATCTTTTTATTGAACAACTTCACAATGATTGCAACTCGGTTATTTCTAATAGGATAGTGCCACCCCACACTGCGCAGAGAACAGTAGATTATCTACAACAGTTTTTCGGGGACCGATTGATAAGTTGGCCACCTCGGTCACCAGATTTGACACCTTTGGATTCATTCTAACCGTATCCGTACATTGGAGGAATTACAACATACAATTTCGGAAGGTGTAAATGACATTATAGACAAGAAATCGTTCAATGTGTTCGACAATATGATAAGAAGAATGAATTTGTGTTTGTATTTACATGGGCAGCATTTTGAACAAAATTATCAAAATTTTAAAAGATAAATTTCTTGAATAAGTGTTATACTTTTGTAATAATTTTCAAAGTCTAATCTGAAATTAATATAGAGTACAGTTTAAAATATCAACTTTAGAAAACAGTTTTATTGTAATTATCTTTTAATAAATTAGTATATTTCACTAAAATTCTTCCCTTTTTCATTTCTTTATGTTAAGTCTATGATATACAACTAGGCATCAATTTAAACCAAAATAAAATAGAAAGCGAGAAATTCTAACGCCTTTCAATCATTTATATTCAACCTGTGTATACATATCATGACAAAAATGTAAAGTATGGAGGAACTTTTTGAGGACCTATCTAAGGAATTGTTTCATTTTGAAGGCATTGCTTTATAAGTTAGAATAAGTGTAATGCCGGTAATGGATTATATGTTAAAAAATAAAATCAAGCTCACGTTCTCGCTATAAACTCGAAACAAAAGAGATCGCCGCTCAAAGTGCAATATTTACACGAACTGATTTGAAACCTTTTCAACCACACTTCATCTCCGTGACTACTTGAGTTGCATGGCTTATGAGTTAAGATTACCAATAAGAAGCAGTATTCCAAATTTCATTTTCCTAGGTCGAATAGTTTGCAAGACACGAGGATACAAAAATCACGATTTTGGGCACTCACTGTCTGACTGACTCACAGATCATCATAAATCTAGCTCTTAAGCTACAGCTTTGAAGTTTTGTACATAGACAGAGCCTATGGTGCAAGTTACGATAAAAATAAAAAAATAGTAAAACCCAATTACATTTTCATAATTTTCCACCTACTACAAGGCAATGATGCGACACGCAACGCACGGAAAAATGGCGGGGCAAAGGTATTCACAGCAGTGAGCCCAGCCAAGAGAGAGGGGAGATCAACATGTATGAAGTACTATGCCCAGACGGCACGAAGTGCGGATGTATGCTTAGTAATTGCATTATTTTCTCATCATTCGTAACATCTTCCTAATCTTGATGAAAATTTTGTTGTTGCTTAAGTGAATATTTAGTTTATTATCATTTTTATGAACTACTTTAATTACTATACTTTCCTTTATTTAAAGGCATATATGTAATATTTATAAGCTATATAGGTTAATTACAACAATTCTTTTTAGTCATATAGCTGTTTGTATTTGGAATAAACCAAAGATTTATTAGATGCTTTAAATGTCTACTGTTTATATTAAGTTACGTATATTTATAAATTTTAATACGTAATCAGACCGCGTTCAAAATACTACACATCGAAGAAGATTATCTCAAAAACCGACAACAAATATGTAATTTTTTTTTAAACAAAACATTACTTCTTAACTAAATATATACTGGCAGTAAGTTATATATTTTTCCATTTGTCATCAGTAACACATTGAATTTCGTCAATGTATATAGAAATGTAATTAAACTAGTCTGTCATTATGAGGTAGAGGCTATATAGATTAAAAATAGTAAATTAATAACAAAAATGACAATAACTACTAGAAGTAGGTCTGCTTCTTTTATATGTAGTTTGTTGTGGGAATTCATAACTTTCTGAACAGAAGGTTATGAAATCACTAGAAAAAACATGTAAAAAAACCAGACCAACTTCTCGCAAGTGTGTGTTAATTAGCACTAAATGCAACTTCACCCATGTAAATGTATTGATAATAAGTGACTAAAAAAATAGTTGAGTGAAAATATTTTGCCTTGGTTCAGTGCATAATTTCTATCAGTGTAACATCTATTTTGTCATAATTTCGGAAAATATCGGTGCAAATAGTAAATGAAAGTAGAATGTTTATAAAACAATGAATACTCCACTGTTGAAATTATCGGTGTGCCCCTATAAATACAAAAACAAAATTGCAAAAATAAGATAAACTAGATGAATTAAACAACCTGTTCGTAATATATTTGTCGATTTACGTAACAATATAAATACCTTAAAATTAGGTGTTTGAGTGGTTATTCATTTCTTATCTATATGAACATATTATGTGTACTTATACATATCTGTCATAGTTCAAATAGGTAATTTTTTGAATATATTTTCATTCAGAAGCTATACTTATTTATATCGATAAAAAAATAATAAATCACATTAGTAAATATTTTGGATTGATAATGCCTGTAATTACCCAGCAACAGAAGTAAATAAAATTTTAAAAATATCTCTTGTAAAATAAAGATCACAAATATTACTAATTTTTATTGATTATTTACATAAGTATCTATTCATACCTTAAATAAGAGGTGAATCACATGCATAGTCTTGTTTAAATAATATTTTATAAAAAAAATAAGAGTAATATCATCTATTGTAGCGTAGCAACATGGAAGATATCGTATCAGTAGAGGTATTTGGTGACTATATATTATAGTGGGTAGATACAAATATTTAAAAAAATTTGAGAAATTGAAAGTTAAAACATCAAGAAACGTCTGAATTGAAACATAATTAAAAATAAACCAGCAAAAGCTTTTGCTTTAATTGTATGATGTACAGTTTACACAATGCTGTCAAATATTTTATAAAAATGGGCTAATTACCATAGTTCTTTAAAATGTTTGTTTGTACATTTCTTCATAGGTCATTTTTACACAACATTACTTTATTGATCATTTCATTTTTAATATATGAAATGAGGAATACCTTGGACAAAAAATAAAAAGAGTAAATACAATAATTCATTGGATTTATATCAGCCTCTGTATAAATTATATTATAATGCATGCTGCCAAATAATCTTAAAGAGGTAATTAATTGTCCCGAAAGTCCAAGTACTTTAATATATAACAAAAACAAAAATAGTCCTGATGACCGGAACCGGAAGATTAAAGAATATTTACATGTTTTATTTTAATTAAGAGTTGGTTGTGGTTGAGTTTTAGAAAATCAGTTATTTATTTGTTTTTAAATTATTCCAGTAATTAGGATAAAATATATCATTGTAATAATTTACCAATAAGATTACGTCATGGCTTTATAAACCTAAATGCTAGTGAGATTGAACAGAATGTTACCAACACCTATTGCAAAAATTCTAGTTGCATAAAATTGCTTAAGTTTAGCTATACACTTAAAATTCAAATGATTTGGCTTATATTTCGTAGAGAACATTATAACATTATTGCTTCTCAAGCAAATCTTCATATCCAATATTAGTTTCACTTTTATACAACAGATAACGTTCTTAAAAACTGGTTAAAATATATAGATAATTGCTATATGTGGACAACAGAGGTTTATGTCAGATTTTAACAAATAATTAAATATAAAAAAATTGAATATGACAACAAAGCTGAACAGCATATATTAGCAGCTGCAAATTAACTTGAAAAATCTAAGTATATGGCAATAAATGCAGATTGTGAAAACCTAGATATCAATAAGATATTCTGAAGAACTCATGTTTTATCTTGGAGTCATTTTTAGTAGGCGGTCAAAAGTTAAGTGTCCCATTGAAAATAGAATGAACCAAGTGTGAAAAGCTATACAATAATTAAGTAATCTATAGTGGAATAGTAAAATTAGAGGCAGCATTAAAAGCTGGATCAATTAAAACTTTATCGAAAAAATAACTTTGCAGCACTTAACAATTTCCGACGTATGCTGTAGCACTGAAGCACTTCCCCTCCGACTTACCTAGTGTGCATCTGACCGAACTGTTTACGTGTCTGTCTACCAGACCTCGACAATGTCGACACTGACAAACAAGGAACAGATCATGAAAAGCAATGAACAAAAAACCCAAAACGTAGGAAGAATCTGTAGAGGCTGAAAGCTTAAACAAATTCCCAATAAAATTATAAAGAAAGGATGGATATTGAAGAAGACTAGCATGATCGGTAGAGTTAAAAGGAGAAGATTACTGTGGTATATGATCATATAAGACGAATAGATGAATAGAAGAATCACGTGATTAAAGGCAATATCAGTGTGTTCTTTTTGCTTTGTTAAAAAATTAATAAACTGTTTCTCTCTAATGTTGTCACCACTACTTCATGTTTATTTAAAGTGCAAAGCTCCTTCTATTAGTATTATTATGTCAATGGCATCAATGCTCGAAACCAGTCGCGACTCGTGAGTTCAATAACAGTTGAAGCAATGTCGACAAAACTCATCTCCCACTACCTTCTTAGAAAAATTGATGTGTATGTAGTCAAGATTAAAAATGAACACTATCTCTTTATACGAAAAGAAATTAATTTTAACTTATTTTCCGAGTGAAAAATTTAAGGAACATGGAATAAATTATTCACCAATTGAACAGAAACTTAAGGTGAATCAGTGCTTCACTTGATTCATCAAGAAAGCCGCCACTGCTCGAAACAATGATATAAAACATTGAACAATATTAAGTATTATTTCATTTAAAAACGCAAAATACATCAACACTTACGCAAAATTGCAGGCGATCTCATCTTGAAAATGCGTGCGTCTCTTGTGCGTGAATATTTTTTGTTTCCAAAACAATTTAACTTTGTCTATTTGGCAACACCAACTTATTACACACCTATCTGTCAAAGTGACAGCGAACGTCTGGCAGTAAAACACACAGAGCAATTTGATTCATATATAAGCCAGTTTGCGGCAATGTTTGTATTGTAGCAAAACACATACATAGATCGTAAACGTGTAAACCTGCGACTGCCCCAAGTTCCAATGAGCGCGGCCGTATTTCACGGAAAATATACGCCATGTAGCGCCGTGGCCGGGAGAATTCCTTCTGCGAATTCGATTGCCTACGTAACTCGTCGCTTACCCCAAGGTGAGTCACACGAAAACTTCATACACACTCCTACATACACAAGTTTAAATGGTGGACTTTAATCGATGGCAATCTCGTCTTATAGCGATGTATGTTAGGGCGGTACATATATTTCTTAGTGAATTGTCATTATATTACAACACATTCATAGTTACCAGGAATAGGATAAATTAGAGAGTAGCAGCTATTTATTGTAAATTCTTATTAATATTTGATTCTATCATTGAATGGAACTATGAGTCAATTTCACTGAAATATATTTTATTTTCTTATAATTGGTTTCGCAGAGAACATTTATATACAAACACATTGCGGTATTATTTTTTGGGACAAGTTTTCTTACTTTTCTGTTGCATTTTTCTAACAGACACGTTTGGTGATATGCTAAGTTGTATTACTTTCTAGGCCATCTTGTTGCTAATTACTTAAAGATATTGACGTGATGAGTTTGTCTGTCTTGTATATGCATGAGTTAATAGTTCTTAGGAATAAATCGTTACGTATTTCAACACTCCAACAAAAGTGTAATATCTTTTATACGAAATCTGTATACAAAATGCGTTATGCTTATTTATTTATTTATGCTGTAAGAGCAATTCTGAAAAACTTGTTATCTAAAATTCAGCAATGGCGTGGTTTAGTCCTAAGTCTTCTGTTTCCGTTTTGGGCAATGACAAACCTGAGTTGTTCGAAATTCTCTAATTTCACTAGCTACTTCCCTAATTTCCAGATCTTTATGGATGATATTACTTCCTACATATCAAGGTTCATGGACAATATTGCAAAAGATGTGAGTCAAGCTCTTTTTTTGTTGACATAGTTCTATCATCAAAGATTAACGTCAAACGTTATTACTAGATATTTGGCTGAATTTGTAGTAGTAGGTTTTATATCTGTTATGTTCCTGTTAGAAACGTTTATATTGGTTGATTTTAGCTCATTCAGTTTTATTTTTCAAGCCCAGTTAAAAATCCTAAGATTGACATGTCATCAACAAACAAAGTGAGTTGTTTTATCTAGTTGTGGCAAGTCATACGTAGAGATGCCTCCTGGTGGAAATCCAGCCTCAATCCTTTTCATCCCTGAATATCTTCTAATTTTATTTTACAAAATCTATTAGACATATAAGATTGCAAAAGTTCATCAAATGACTTAAGTAAAAGTGTGTTTAATATCCAATTAAGACCTACGTTGCAGGCCCTGTCAAAGAGTTGAACATACAAATTTGTGTTCAAATGCATTTTGTATGATATATGTGATAAGGTGTACTTGTCTAAATCCGAACTGGTGATTCGGAATTAGTTCTTTTGTTTCAATGATGGGGTTCATAGTCTGTCGAGTGGCAATTTCTTAAGTAATTTAGAAATAATGGGCAATATAGTAATATAGCTGTAAAAGATTTAGCATCGCTTGGTGACTCACTTGAGTTTTTGAGCATCTTGCCATATGGTTGGAACATGTTTTAGTCTAAATGTTGCATTTGACAGAGTTAAAAGAGAAGATTTGAGGAGAAAATTAAAGAAAAGGAATATCGATAAAGAGTCTTTTAGAAGTATTGAAAGAACTCAATAATCTAAGGAAATTAAGCCAAAGATAGGAGTAAAACATGCTTTATCTGAAAATATAGTAATAGACTAGAATAGTATAGAAATCTATTGCTATTTTCAGATAAACTAATAAAGGAGGCAAAAAATAAAATAAAAGATTTTGAAACGGGGATATTGGAAAATGAACGAAAAATAGTCATTAATTCGAGGGTTTATGATGATATACTCCTATAGGAATATAAATGTTGCACCGATAAATAAAACGCGGTATATAACTATTCGCGAACAACTACAATACGTTAAGAGTTTCAAATACTCCAGATCTATAATTGAAAGAAATGCTAAACTAAATAAAGAGGGTGTATTACACTTATCAAGTTCTTGACCAAGTTATTAACCAAGAAATTGTCGACAAGTTCTTGATCAAGTAATTGTTGACCTTGGCTGTTTTACACTTATCAATTTCTTGACCAAGTCTTTTAGGTGAATTAGCAGTACCAATATTGCAAAAGTACGAAATAAAAAAATTAATAAAGTTACCAATGATTTGTGTTTGATATTGAATGTAAAAATAACTGCACAAGAGATACAAAAGAAAATAAATAATTTACGCATACAATTCTTTCAAGAAGTATCCAATTAACATGTCATTTTTAACATTATTCTAAAATGGAATTTGTTTTTATATTTTACACAGTTGGCAAAAAACTTTATAACATGAATATTACTAGAAATCACTAAAAACTTGATCAAGTTGAGAAGAAAAATAGAACATGTTCTAAGCCACCAAGTTCTTGGCTAAGAAATTGATCAAGTCGACTTGTTGTCAATTTTAACTTGATCAAGTTCTTGGTCAGTAACTTGGTCAAGAACTTGGTAAGTGTAATACAGCATAAGAATTAGGTAAATGAAAAAAAAATAGGGAAAGCAGTAACAGAGTGCAGGCGACATCTTTAAAGAGTAAAAAAATTCGAAGAGCATAAAGACTGTAGTTGTTACAGAAGTTATGAAAAGCAAAAATCTATAGCTTCTCGAGGAAGATTAAAAAGAAAAGCGAGATTAGATAACAAATGAAACATTTAGAGAGATAATTCCAAGAGAGAATCAACTAAAATGGCTTCGGCATATATGTTAAATGCAAAACAAAAGACTTCATAAAAAAGTATTTAATATAAAGTGATAGCAAAGAATAGAAGAGGAAGATAAACGAAGACCTGGATAAGCACAGTCAAGAAAGAAGCACAAAAAGGGTATGTAATGGGAAAATATCAGGAGGCTAGCAATAGACAGGAAAAATTGGAGAAGATCAAGAAAAAAACAGCCTAACACAAAAGGACAGTTTTAAGATTCAATCAACACCTTCTGGTCTTAACTTATGCAAGTCTTCAAATTGATATTTACCTACTTAAAAGAAAGGACTGCAGAAAAAAGAAAAAAAATAAAGAAGTAAAAAAGAGATTTTGAAAAGGTAATCTACAGGGTTCTAATTTGGCCCAGATACTTCTCTTGTAATATCACTGCTATTGCTGTTCTCCATTATTTTCTAGAAATTTCCATTATCGTAGAAAACAATATACTAACGATATACTTTCAGGATAATATGATGACTCAAAAATGTAACGTCCTTGATATATATCATTAATGCGCAATGTATACGTTCCAATTTTGAATTTTTTGTCGCATTGTTCTACAAATGGAGACTCCGTATTGCTATAACAATGACAATATAATAATAATTATATAGGTATATTTGTCAAATTCTAAACGAAATATTAGCAATTTTATAGGTGTGACCAAGGCGCATAGAATAATCTTAAGGCGTCCTGTAGGTTCAGGTACGTGGATGTAATATCTGCTTGTACCATTTAATTCTGCAAGATCATTTGCATAAACCGTGTTGGGGTAAAAGAGATATATATATTATAATATACACGTTATGTGTGTCATGTTGGCGTGCAATACTTGTATGTGGTACCGGTTTTTGAAGTTGGTGACTGCAACAACAATAGCAGTTGGGCAAAAAAAAAACCGGAACTTATTATAATATGTGTGAGGCAAACCGCCGCGTATGGATCTTTCATTACGAAATTGTAACGGATACATGTCGTAAAGACATACAAGTCGGCAGATTTCCTTTTGTAATAAAGTAGAATTTTTAACATTACCGCTCTAATTAAAAGTTTACTAGTTTTCGCTATATGTTTTGCAATTTTAGAATAAAGGGTAAGTAGTATAAATGTTGTAATTTCTTTTAGAGTCAAAAACCATAACATGTTCAAATACTAGTACTAGTACTACAATAACCATCTGCAAGCATATAGCAAACACAATATATACTAAGTATAATATGGTAAATAAAGCTTTTAAAATTAAAATTTTGTGTATGTGAAATTAAGAAAAGTAAAGGCTCTTTCACATCCACTTAACTTAACTTAAACCTTGATTAACGTACCGTAAAATTAACACAAAATTTATGAAGTCGTTCACATTGCCTTAATTTACGTTAAGTGCGCAGGCGTATGAGCAGCTGGAGTGCCAATCAGATAGGTTTTTGTCATATAAATAGGGATATTACAAAATAATAAAATAACTGTGGCAAATTGTGCAGCAAATTTCGCAAATTTAGGTTATGCTAGTTTCAAATGACAGATTAGAAAATCAAAAAATACCCATGTACAGGTATGCCGTGTCTGGTGGTTGCTGATTGGTGGAATTAATAAACGTAAATTAAGATGTTCCCTTATGTTGAAGTTCGGCCAACTTAGTATACAATGTTAATTTACGTTAAGGCAATAATTTTTATTGCGGCCAGATACATAAGAAGCCATTTGTTTTAGCTTTTGTTAATTTTGCTACTACGTTTATTTATGTTAAGTTAAGTGAATATGAACAACACTTAAGGAGTACCTAATTAATAGATAATTTTTATTATAATTTAGATGAGTTCAGAATCATTTAAATTCACAAGCATTAACCTTTAGTTTTTTTGCAATATTATCTAATAAATGTTTTGACGTTGTTTATAAACAAAATTTATAGGATATAATAATAGATGTACTAAACTAAAATACTTCCTAGTTTGTTCGTCTCACCTTGCAATAAGCCTTGTAGACAATTTAATAATACAAAAATGCTTTTGTAATACTATTAGCAGCATTTAGCACAGTTTTGTGAAAATTATTCAATGCCGCGTAAACATGGTTAAACTATGTTATGGGAATTATGAAATGCCAAATAAAGAGTGATTATATAATTTAAAAATGTAAACATCAATAAATGCAAAACGTATAGGTATTATAAAAGGTAGGTAAGTATTATTGTCAAATGTTGAAGCTAATGTTACCATAACAAATCATAAATTTACGAAATATCAAAAATATATTTACTCTTACTTCTGTTGTTTATTTGTCTGGGTTATGACGAAAAATTATTACAATCGATATGTTGGAGAAACTGGCCGTTTCCTTGAAAATTCAAAACTAATATGGTGAAAAGCTTTATAAAAACACTTTCTCCTGTAATTTTAGGAAATACAATAAAGCATACTGAAGAGATTCGACATACACAAAAAGTATTACTTTAAAAGTACATACATATATGGAAATAAATTCTTAATTTAATAATTTTATTATGCAATCATATGACGTGGAAAAGAAGAAAAGAATTAGATTTTGGAATGTGTACAAGATTTTATTTGATGGTTAATTTTTCTACATTTGATAATACATAAACTTTTTCGTCTACTTCTTTTGTGTGTTACTTCGGACAATTATGTTTTACATAACCTATATTTGGTGAAATATGAAAAATTTGACAACAACGTATAAACGTCATTAATGGATGTTAAACTTTAACAAATTGAATCGAATAGTGTCAAATTTAAAAAGAAACCAAGAACTAGAGACGAATGAAATGGTACCAAATGCCGTTTTTCACGATCAATTGATAGTGCACGTATTTGATTTTTTTCTAGGTACAGTCGCGAGCATGGAAAACGGAACATTTATGTTACGTAGATATTGTTTATATTTAAATTCCTTTCTATATACTTATTGTAACTTTACTAAATATTTTATAAAAAGCTTCACGATTTCCAAAAGTTCGTTTTTATTTCGAGCAACCCCCCCCCCCTCCCATTCTCTATAATGTCTAAATCCGGGCAATCGCTCGGTCAGTTGAGAATATGAATGTTATTTTCAGCAAACCAATAAGTCACTATACGAGAACTATGCACAGGGCAATTGTCCTGTTGGTATATACAGGGTTGTGATTATGTATGGAACCGGGTTCGTTATGCTGAAACGGTTTTTAAAACCACTTATTAATTTGTTTTATTTTTATTTTGATCAAGAAGTTTTGGGAAAACAAAGCCTACTTGTTTTTTTTTTTAAAGGAAACATGGGTTATATGGAACATCGTTAAAAAGGTTATATTTTCCCGAATTCAATGATATAATAGGTTTGGCGATTCGTTTGACAGAATTTTAGAAAAAAATTAAAACATTATTAAAATAAAATAAAACACGCAAATCATGCAGCCTTTGCAAATCCGTCAAAAATTTGAAAGAAATTTGAGGAAAAATATTTTCTCGCAATAATTGTAAATATTTTTCGGCAGTTAGATTTCCGTCTATGAAAAACTGGCTTATGATATTATGGCAGATAATTTCAGCCCATAGATAGACTTTTTGTGGATATTGGGTATGTACCGTCGCCATCCAATGAGGATTACTATCAGACCAATATTTACATTGTGCCTATTTAAAATACCATTTAACTGGAACGTTGCTTCGTTTGAGAAAACAATCCTTTTAACAAAATTTTCATCGCCGCCGATCATCGTCATCATTCTTTCACAGACATGTGATTTAAAGCCACTTGTAGTAGAGACGTTTTAGGGTTCTCCGCGATGTCTAATAAAATATGAAAAGAATCTTCTTCGTTGGTGCATGTTCTTGGCCGTCCTAATTTAGGTTGGTTTTTGACACTACCGGTTTGATTAAATCTTTTTAATGTTTTTGTCACTGTTGACTTGCTGATTTGGATACCTGTTTGGATGGGTACCGTTAAACACTGCACAAGCTTCTTGGTGACTTCTTTTTCTATCTCCATACCCAATTATCATGAGAATTTCAATTCTTTCTCTTTCAGTTAAATGATTCATAATTATTAGTTTTTTGATAATACAACGTCAACTGACAATTAACTGTCAAGAATTTTATGTTTGACAGATTTGCGTGTTTTATTTTATTTTAATAATGTTTTAATTTTTTTCGAAAGTTCTGTCAAACGAATCACCAAACCTATTATATTATTGAATTCGGGAAAATATAACCTTTTTAACGATGTTCCATATAACCCATGTTCCCATTAAAAAAAAAAGAAGTAGGCTTTGTTTTTCCTAAACTTCTTGATCAAAATAAAAATAAAACAAATTAATAAGTAGTTTTAATTGAGTCCTACGTCTATTTAAAATTTCAGGATTCTAGCTCAAGCCGTTTTAGCATAACAAACCCGGTTCCATACATAATCGCAACCCTGTATATAGTTACAGAGGGAAGCATAACTTATTGCACTATATTCACATATTCAGCACTATTAAATCTGTCTTCTATATGTCATAATAAACGAAGTCCGCTTCTAGATATCTAGCCCCACATATTAACCGAAAAACGTCCACTATTATGTCGTTTGTTTTCCACATATCGAGTACTACCGGGCCTATAAATTCTAATCCTGCCACTGTGAGTAGATTGAAATACTTTTTCGTTAGTAAAAACGTTATTCCAAAAATGTTGGTCTCTAGTAATAAATTCAAGAGCAAATCCTGCTCGTTCTTCTTTATGTCGATAATTTAATAATTTTTTTTGAGCAGCCGCTAAATTTCTTAAGGGATCATCACAGTGTAAAATTTTCAAATTTCGAAATTTTTTGTTTGTATTATCAGATAGTATAGATGGTTATAAACATGCTGTGAAAATTTTGGGGAGAATTTCGAATTATTTTGGTCACTACAGCCTTTCTTATCAAGCAGCTAAATTCTGCACTCGAAACTTTGAACGCGTTTTTCTCGAAATGTAGTATTTCAAAACGGTGTACACTCTCAAAGGAAGAGTGTTCAAGCTATCGCTCTCAAATTTTAACTCAACATTCTTTACGTTACTCTTTATCTTGCTATGGAAGCTTTTTCTATTTTTCGAAATCTTTCTATTTTTCATAACGAAAAAACTGTCAGAAAAATAGGCTGAATTCGATACTTTTTTTTGAAATCGCCGCCATTTTGTCACTCTTGATGATAAAAAAAACCTCCATAGCAAGATAATGGTTTTCATACTGATTAATAACCTTTTTCCAGATTTCGTTTCAGATGAGATTTGCGGCTACGATCGTGTTCACCGTGAGGACATTTTCGTCCGTTGAAAAAATGTTATAAAAAATGTGAATAAACGTTTGAAAATTTATTTTCCTGTTTTTCGTGAGTGTTTTGATACGATACAAAAAAATCAGGTTGATTAGCATATTTTAATCGTCAAAAATAAAATCGCAAAAATCAGTTATTTTTCGACCCGTCACACTGTGATGATCCCTTAAGGTGGCCATCTCGCCCATCTAAATTACATTGCAAACATGTTGCGAACATATTGCACCAGAATCCATTAGTAAGCCACGAAATTACAAAAAAAAAATACGAGCATAATCTACAAACTTATCTCCAGGGGACTGGGTAGTTTTAATAACGGAAGTTTGTTCGAATAATGTGGGAAAAAATGTTAAAAAACAGGAAGTTTTTATACCAAAAATCTGCTAGTTTATTTCATAATTACTTGGAATATATAGATAATTGCCAGATATTAGATAGCTTACCCCCTGGAGAAATAAATTCTCTTTCTTGTGATGCTTGATACAAAGCAATTAAGCGTATTTTATAGCTGTCTTGTGCTTTTAAATGTTTTCACCCCTAAATTCCCATTGATTTGTATCTAAGAGACATATTCTTATGGGAAAAGTAGATTTCGTTTATTATAATCAGAGTGGTAGGTGCAGCAATTCTTAAACAGAGGGCGCTGCCAACGATCAGTTATTGTTAGGCAAGTTGACTACGGGAAATATAGACTCGACAAACTTGTATGTTGCTTACTCAGTCATACTCAGTTACGTTATATATGTGTTTGTCAGGCATCAAAAGAGTATCTTTTAAGAAAAAAAGGTTACAAACAACATGCTCTTCAATTACAAAAAATCGAAAATAGAACTCAGGCGTCTCGGATTCTCAACTTTTTTTATTACCTCAAGTA
Source organism: Amphimallon solstitiale (assembly GCA_963170755.1). Taxonomy (NCBI): domain Eukaryota; kingdom Metazoa; phylum Arthropoda; class Insecta; order Coleoptera; family Scarabaeidae; genus Amphimallon; species Amphimallon solstitiale. The sequence goes on from OY720683.1 coordinate 27,014,920, forward strand.
AACGAATGTTTCATTCATATATCGGCTTTATTTTGTAATTATTTTAAGGATATTTGCCAGAATGTATTAGATATTAATTTTTCGCCTGGAATAAATATATGTTATTATTATTATAATAATAAGTATACACTAAACATATTTGTAAAAGAAACTACATGCGGTTGGTATATACAAGCAAATTGTAATATATTTCAGATATTTTTCGGTGTTCATTTATGATTGATTACGTGATAACATTGATGCGTCTACTTTGTTAGACATTTTTTTCTGTTCGTTAATATTCTTCTTACTTTCAAAATGCATTTTATTTTTCAAGGACAAGGTTCCAGCTTTATGGCATTTCAGAAATGTAGTTTTCTTCGGCAATAAATATACATTATTATTATTAATTATAAAGTTGCAGGAAGCTTTTTAATAATATGAACAATTTAATGTTTGTAGAAAACTAAAATCTGGCAAAAACAACTTTATGTCTTTATAAGATACGAACTTAGAAGTTTGCCGGACTCTTTAAACTAAGTGGCAGGAAGTTACACAATTTTCAGTTTTCTAGATGGTAAAAGCATTTATTTTAATATCTGAATTTGTTATGCCTTCATGTTTTTATTTTATTTATACTTTGTATTTTGACTCCAGGACAGTTTTTTTAGATTTTTTTTGTATATGTGAGTCAGTAAAAGAGCATGGGCCAAACGAGCTTATAAGTTTAATTGCAGCGGTTTATCAGGAGTGGCAGCAATTATTGGATGGCGAACGAAAAATAAAATTGTATGTAGGCGTAAAAAACAAATTTTGATTAATTTGTGCAAAATTTGGTAAATCTAAAGATCAGATATGCTACAAAAATTAGTCTTCGTCGTCAACAGTCATGGAGTCGACAATTATTGCGGAAGGTTTCTCGTGAAATGCACGGTGTATTTATGGTAGATTAATAGGGGACGATGATAGCATCGTTCTTAGAAAACTAAGTGAAACGGCCCCTTACGGTCTCCAAAAAATTATTGAAAAAATCGAGTGCCGAAATCATATATTACGTAATTATATAAATAAAATTAGGGACTGTTTGAAAAAAACTTAAATTCAATTCGGCCGTGACAAAAGCAATTGAACATTACAAAAGTTCGAACTTAACAATAACAAATTATAGATAGTGAAATTGCAGTGTGACATTATAAATGGACCAAGATATATTTTTTGTGAACACTCGGATTGTGCTTCTTACTTTTGTCAAGGATCTAAAGAAGGATACTTGGTATGAGACAATACACATAGATGTAGAACTCTGACCAGAAATGGTAATTAAGTTAGAGGAATTTTATTTTCTCGCTTTATTATCTCAAATTATGGATCCTCGTATTTTGAGAAATCGAGAAATTAGAAACGTCAAATTGGAGAATTAATATGTACCTACTGATAGTGATACGTTTAGACAAAACGCTACTTGGCCATACTTGTTTATTTTCTACACCGTCTATACTTTTGTAAAAAAAAATTGTTGTAGAAAACATGAATTAGGCCTACTGGAAATACCATGACAAAAAACACTACCTCTAAGGTGGTGCGGAAAGGATTGCGTTTGACGTTTGTCTGCCACATAACGGTTACTTAAAAATTTTACCGAAGCTTTACTGAAAAAAAATTAAACAGGCAAGATATAAATAAAAAAAATGATAATATCAATAACATTCGATTTCAAGTTGTGATATTAACATTGTCTTCTAACAATGATTAGTTCGGAGTCCGCACAGTTCGTATCGTACCCACGTACCCGTGAAATTTTTATAATTTATTTTCGCTAACTAACAATATCAGTGTCGATTGTGAAGAATATAAATATTTTTTGCATTTTATATGAAACACCGGCACTGTTGTAACAATGGATTTTTTTATCAGATTTTAGTTTTCTCTAAAACATTACTCATATTTCAAAGCCTCAACATATAAAGTAAATACAAATCATAGTGAGAAATAATATGAAATACAACTTAAATAATTAATAATCATAAATAATAGTAATAAAATTATATACTTATTGCAGAATAAGATTTAATGTCTAATTAATTCAGGCAAATATCATTAAAATAATTACAAATTACATAAAACGGGAGTCTTAATAAAACTAAATAAATACAAGCCAAAAGAATATTCAGAAATAGCAAAAACAAATTTCGAACAAAGGAGATGCACCAATATTTTCATGCAATAAATGCAAGAGACAAATATCCCAAATTTATTTGCTTTCCAGTTGACCAGGCATTGCTTCATGTTGCTGGTCATATACCTGTATCGTGTAAAAGGTACAGGCATATCAAACTCCGTAAAATTATTCAATATATTTCAGGCAACCCGACATACGCCGTTCGAGAATTTTTCTTAGAGAAAGCCCACCCTTAAGAAATTTATATAAAAAGCAAATTTGCGAGATATTTCAAAAAGCTGCTATTCGATAAGAGTGAAGGTCAGTTGCAGACTGTTGAGTTCGTTTAGGTGACGCAATTACATAGACAAGACTGATTCGTTTATTATTGCTGATATACTCCCAGTAGCCGAACATATCACCGATAATAAACGAATCAGTCTTGTCTGTCTAATTGCTTCTCTAAATCGTTCTCACCAGCCGTCACTGTCGAAAGTTTTATTTCCGGTCCGAATTTTGAATTTTTTTTACAAAAATATTCCAAATCCATGTTTAAATACTTTTATACTGTATAAAATGCATAATTATCGAGATATTTTCAAAAAATTGATATTCGATTAGAATAAAATTGCTAGGTACTTTCAGTTCGAATTTTGGAAATTTCTTATTACAAAAATATTCAAAATTGAGCTTTCAATATTTTCATACACTCGATATGTTTGTCTAGAATGCATGACTTGCGATATATTCGCAAAAACCTGTTTTACGATCAGAGTAAACACCTACTTCCGGTAGGAATTCTTTTATAAAATTGTTTTCTAATTTACTCTTGATCACTTTGTTATACTTTAGATATTTGCCTAAAATTAGTAATTGACGAGATATTGCTATTATTTGTTTTCTTCACTGAAATGAAGTACTACTCCCGATTTATCGATTTCACTGAAAATATAATCAGATTTCCGAGGGAGATTATATTTCTAAATATACACTTCGGTATTGATGACTTTTACCGTTTGGCCGCTATCATGGTCAAACAGTGAGAGAATTTTTTTTTTGCAAACAAATACATTAATTAATTAACTCGAAAATTAATGCATAATGACGTATTTCTACACGCTCGCAGCTGACGTAATAGAAAATTGAAAAAAAAATGTATGCAATGGTCATACAAGTATACTTTTTGACAAAAGAACCTCAATAACTCAAACTTAAAAATTTAATGAATTAAGATCAAATTTTGGCCACTGGTCGACCAGTAGTATTAATTATAAGGCAAGTTATTTAGGTACCTATATAAAATTTTTAATCTATTTTCTTCAATCCTGTAATAAAAATTACTTACATATGTAAGAAATGTAATTCAATATTCTGCAGATCTCGTTTTTAATTATATTTTAGTAAATTATTATGAACGTGGGAAATCTACACTGTCGGATAAATTTTAGGGTGGTCTTTCAAATTTTTTTCCAACTGAATCGGGCATTCTAATAGCTGATACGGTATCAAAAGTAATACAAAGGAGGCATTTTATAATATCCAAAACTACTTTCTGAGCACACATGTAGATTTAACCAATTTAATTAGAGTGTTATAGGTATGTGAAACATATTGATTGTTTCTCTTTTTCTTACTTTTACACACACAATAGGCCTTGTGTTTCTTACATTGACAGGTTCACTACTTACGGGTTTCTTAAATAAACAGTTCATTTTTTAGTCAAATTTGAATAAATACTTGGCGAGATACTTCTATAAAAAAAAATATTTATCTATAAGAATAAAAATGTGAAAGTAGATTTTTTTATACAAAAGTTGTTCCAAACTTACTTCTGAATACTTTTGTATTCATTACACATTTTGAAAAAACTAACCATTGACAACATACTCGGTAACTATGTATTTCGCGCTCAAGTGTTACTTCTCATCTACTAATCTAATTCTTCCCACTAAGACATGGTACATGTTCAAGTTACATAACAAAACACAAAATTTACCAACTTTGCCAAACTCAAACCTACTCTCTATTCCAAATAATAAGAGAAATACCCATGGTGACCATCAAAATTGAATCAGCCTATATATTCCTTTTTCAAAAATGCAATAATCACTAAAAAATACCTGTTTATTATCTAAATCAAATAGATAAAGGACAGATCTACATAGGTATTTACAAAACAAACATTATATATAACAGTATGTTCCTATTATTCTTGTAAGGACGCAATTTGCATTTTTACAATTTAGAGTAAATATCAATGATTTCAAAATAGACACATATTCCATTAAATCGTGTATGAGACAAAAACTCTGTTTTTTGTCTCATACACAAAAAAAACAACGGTCTGGTCTGCTAGTCTCTTTATAATTTGGTTCAATCTAAGAGAGACGTTGCGTTAGTACTGGCATCTTTTATCCAATAAATTTGTTTTACAAATAATATCGCTGCTACTAGCAACCAGATGGCTAATTAAAATACAGTCACGTATGCAACACATAATACACGCCTAATGGTTAGAAAAGGATAGAGCAATGGGACGATTCTCTTTCTATTAAACGGCCACCTTAAAGGACTTTATTTCAACCGACACCTTCCAGCGTGTATCGAACCGGGAAAGTTTACTACCTCAACTGCTTTAATAGTCGATATAAAAGTATGTCAGATTACTTCCTGAACTAATATCGCATCTTATTTTACAGTAGATATCCTTTTTGGACCTCTACCCTTTTTTCTTTGAATTGTACTTTCCCGATTCCATTTTATTACTATTCTTGAAACACTACTTTTACCAATTTCAAGCTCTTCTGGAACTTGCCTTCTCGACCACCCCTTCGCATAGCTGAAATTCTGGCATTTTGGTATTAAGACATGACCCATTTTCCATGCTCGCGACTGTACATATTCGGTCTGCGCAATAATAATGCGTTGTACTTCCATGTAATATTCCATGACTAACAAAATTGCGAGCAAATCTATTTGCATAAGAAAGAATAATCGGAAAATACCGATACATGCTCATGGTCATTTCAAACTTTCTTTACCAATGCACTCTAAATTGAAATCAATGTGGGATTAATACATCACACTTAGACACGTAAGTGTGATGTATTCATTCCGACATTCCAGCGAACTTTTTGTATTCAGAGCGGTATCGTTTTTCCTTATAAACATCATAATTTTCACCCATATGACACAATTACCATATCTCCTAGAAACCATTTCGAAAGAAATTAGAAGCATGCATAATTTATAATACACCAAATTTCACCACCGAATAAGTCACATATTTATGATTCAATATGATGTTTTCAGTAACACTTTTTATCTACTCGAATACCAACCAACGTTAATGACAGCCAGTATACGTATTGCGTATCGACTATAAGAAAGTGTTGTAGGTTATTATTAGTCAGCAGGTGTTCGCGATAAGGTTTACGTGTAATAGATGCACCTAGATATACAGGGTCGTCCAAAAGTCTGGATTCACGTGGATTTTGAGTAAACTATTCACTTTTTTGGAAAACTGAATTCTGTATCTTGAATGGGAATAAAATTGCAACTCAATAGTATTTTTTATTTCAAAAAAATTGTTTATAATTTTGAGATAAAGTTAATAACAATGTTTTTTTAAATGGAAACCTACCGTGATTTTTATTTCAGAGAGAGTACTTTCGATAAGAATTGCATTGGCATAGAAATTTTGGCTATAAACCTTACGATTATTGTTTAAATTAATATTAAATTTTCGATCCGAACACTCGTTCGCGCTTGTTCGGAAAATACACGAACGTGTCTTCTCTTACCACGTTTCCAACTGTAGGCATGGGTCCACCCCCTAATAAAGCATTCTATTGAAGGCGTTACGTTTATCTTGAATGAAAGCATTTTTTTTTTATAAAATGGGGATCTACCGCGATTACGATATTTAAACGTTATGAGAAAGTACAACGTAGTTTAATAAAAAATAATTTTATGGTCTTTTTCCGTTTTTAGACACTTGGAAGGTCCAAATCTTATCTCATTCTGTTTTTGGTATTACTAGTGTACGTTTACGGAGCGAATTTGAATTTTTATTTTCTGTTTTCTTGAACGTTTTGTTTGTTGTTAATTGTGTTGTTTTGGTATTGACTGTATCTATTATTTTTGTGATCTGTGATTTTGAACAATTTGCGTAAATATGGAACTGGTAGAGAGAGAACGGATAGAAATTCTAATTATGGTGGGATACGGCGACAAAAAGCGATCACATCAAGAAGCTTGTGATCTCTTCAATCAACTTCACCCCGAGCGAAACCCAATTTCAAAATCGACTGTTGCAAAAACATACAGAAGATTTTTTGAAAACGGAACCGTCAAGAGTCTCCCAAGATCTGGCAGAACCAAGACAGCAACGAACGACCATGTCGCACAGCTTGTAATGGAAAGCATTATTGAGGAGCCAATCATTTCAACCGAGCAGTTGGCACTACATTATGATGTAAGTGCCACTTCTGTCAAGAGGATATTGAAAAACCAAAGTGCGAAACCATATAAACTGCAACTTCAGCAAGAGCTGACCGCAGAAGATTACGATCGTCGCCTCCAATTCTGTGAATGGTTATTCTTCCAGCAAGAACAAAATTTGAATTTTACAAATAACATCATATTTTCGGACGAAGCAACATTCTGCCTAAATGGAATAGTCAATCGTCACAATTGTCGATATTGGGCGCTGGAGAACCCCCACTGGATGCAGGAGCACCATACCCAACATCCCGAGAAACTTAATGTATGGGCAGGTATTGTTAATGGGACAATTATTGGTCCTTTCTTCATCCAGGGCAACTTAACTGCTGTATTGTATTTGGATTTGCTAAGGAACCAGATAATTCCAGCGATTCGAAGAATATTTCGAAATGCAATTCCGAATCAAGTTTGGTTCCAGCAAGATGGTGCACCGCCTCATTTTGGTATTGCTGTAAGAAATTACCTAAATGAAATCTTTCCCGAAAGGTGGATTGGAAGGAGGGGAGCCGTGGAATGGCCACCACGATCTCCAGATCTCACCCCATTAGATTTCTTTTTATGGGGATACGTAAAAGGTTTGGTCTATAAAAGTAGACCAAGAAATCTAGAGGATCTGAGAGAGAGAGAATTGAAGAGACCATGGCGAATATACCTCAGGAAATGTTGAATAATGCTGTCCAAGGTGTAGTTCATCGAGTTGGATTCTGCCAGGAAGTTAATGGCGAACATTTTGAACATTTAATATGATTTTGGTAATATCTAGTTTAATTTCATTGTTTTGTTTGTTTTAATTTTATATTAGGAGTATTTTTTTTTTACACGAAATTTTAATTACAATTTTTATTTATATTTTGTGTTTGTTATTTTCCTGTATTACCCCATTTTTTAATAAATAAAAATATCTGTAAAATATTTTTAAAATCAAATTCGCATTCAGTAAGAAAAATTTTTGCTTATTACTAAAGTAAGAAAAATTAGTATAAAAAAAGTTTAAAAAACGAGTGGTCACAAATCATTTTTAAAAATGTGTGCCTTAAGGTCTTATAAAATGGTTTTTTTATATTATTATAAAAAATCATTTTATAGAACTTGAGGCACTCATTGTTTAAAATAACTCGCTTTGCAATTTGCCATTCTTATGGCGTTTTTTAATTAAAAGAAAAACTGATTTCATCGATTGAGGGATTTTTGTGGTAATTGGTATTTTTATTTTTCGTCTTCTTGACACTGCTGTTATTTAAATTGACATAATGAAAGAGAAACTGCACATCCGCAGTTCCGTTGATTGATGTCTAATTAGGACGCCGAAAACTATGACGTTGCGTTTTTAATCATTAATCTAATATTTTATTCTGAGATATTTACTAATTTTTACGCTTCTTTCCTTACGTTTGCCAATTACGTTTCGGATCTAATTTTTATTAAACTACGTTGTACTTTCTCATAACGTTTAAATATCGTAATCGCGGTAGATCTCCATTTTATAAAAAAAAAATGCTTTCATTCAAGATAAACGTAACGCCTTCAATAGAATGCTTTATTAGGGGGTGGACCCATGCCTACAGTTGGAAACGTGGTAAGAGAAGACACGTTCGTGTATTTTCCGAACAAGCGCGAACGAGTGTTCGGATCGAAAATTTAATATTAATTTAAACAATAATCGTAAGGTTTATAGCCAAAATTTCTATGCCAATGCAATTCTTATCGAAAGTACTCTCTCTGAAATAAAAATCACGGTAGGTTTCCATTTAAAAAAACATTGTTATTAACTTTATCTCAAAATTATAAACAATTTTTTTGAAATAAAAAATACTATTGAGTTGCAATTTTATTCCCATTCAAGATACAGAATTCAGTTTTCCAAAAAAGTGAATAGTTTACTCAAAATCCACGTGAATCCAGACTTTTGGACGACCCTGTATATCATTGAGTAGGTAGTGACTGAATATATTCCCCGACGTTTTTAGGTTAAAAATTACATGTTTTATTGCAATATTGTTATATAGGTATTTTGCAATGATCATATACATTATAAATCCTACCTATTCAGAGCATGTTATGAAAAAAAGTATGAATAATAATGATTACAAGATTGGAAATTTTGCAATTTCGAAATTTTAGAAGCCATGTTACAGAATAAAATACTCTTAATGAATTTCAAAATGTATTAGCTTTTACGGTTTATGCAAAAACTGAAGTACAGTTGAGGTCATTGAAAACTCAGATACAAAAACATTTTAAGCGGTGTAAACATTTTCTAAACGTTACTGAAACCGATCATTGGCGAAGAATGCAAAATGTATTGCAAAGATAGTAAACTAAAAGAAATGATTAATACAACTGCAGATAGTATCCTGCTCTAATTAAATTTCAAAAATATCGCTTCTAATATCGAAAACAAAACTTTACTTCAAAATGTGTATTAAAAAGAAAACTAGCTGTTAGCAGAGATTAATATTTTAGCAACACCGGAATCTCCTTAACGCTTTGGAAACGTCTTGGCATTGACGATGTCGTACTTTGCACAAATTCTAATGGGATTTCATGCCAGATATTTGATATGGTTTGAATCAATTCTTCCCGGTGTTGTGGCAAAATTTCGTCGTTGATTTTCTTGACCATGATCCCCCAAATGTGCTGTATGGGATTTAGATCCGGGCTCCTCGCTGGCCAAAGCAATGTCTGCGCTCGATTAGCCTCTAAAAAATTTCTAGCAACATGCGCCTTATGAATTATGTAGTTATCATGTTGAAGAATAAAACTGTTGCCAAAAACCGGAATTACTGACGGCAACATGTATAATTGTATAAAGAATATTTCCGTATTCCGAGTCTTCCTCAAGGACAACACATATTTCTAATCCTTGTGCACTTATCCACCCTCCAATATAGACTGAAAATTGTCTATTGGGTTTGCATTTGCGAACGTATTTTTCTGTATACTTTTCGCCAAATGGTCTATATACTCAAAAAAAACAATGTTTTCCCAAAAGTTGTCATTGTTTACATATTGTTGAGCAAAACGTAGTATTGGCATTTTATTTGCCTCAGTTCAAAAAATCTTATTAGCAGCAGCCCTATTTCTTAGTTTAGGTACTTTCAATAATTCTTTGGCGTGCGGTTCTTGTGAAACCTAGAAAATTGTGGCAATTTTTGCTTTTTTTGTTTATCAAAAACAACTTTAGAAGAGGAAAACGACCATTTATATCTCTATCGCTGATAAAAAGCGAAATGCTTTATCATAAGTGGTAAAAATCATGTTTTAAAAATATTTTAACACTGCTTATGCTTATGAACCAAAACGTCGCAAACATATAAAAATAAAATATGATTTCTATTTATTAGTACATGAATTTGTGATAATTGTCATTTCACATTTGATATTAGACTATTTTTGATACTCTGATGGGATCTCCTGCCAGTCCCATTTTAGTCTAAATAATCATGGATTTTTTGCTGGGTGACGTCGTCATCAAATTGCCATTTTACCCACTTTTCCTGTAGGTCTAAATATATTGATGACATTGTTACAGCTATACCACAGGATCAGTCTAACATTACTGTGCAAAGAATTCAATAGTTTTTATGATAAATTACAATTCACAATGGAATGGGAAACTGATAACGGGATTCTATTTTTGGATACAAAAGTAGTGAGATTATACAATAATAGCATAATTTTAAACTGGTATCAGAAACCTACATCGCCGGGAACGTACATTTGTTATTACTCACACCACCCCCCAAACCTAAGGTAAAAACACAGTAATTGCTTTGAAAACTAAAATGGAAGTTTTACATGTAAGTTACGCGAAGATTTCTTTTTACAAGACAACTTGAAAAAGTTTTTTGATTTGTTTGTCAGCAGTGGGTATCCCAAACAGGTAAATTTTGAAAAAAGTAATTTATAGTTCCAATTTTTTTGATGGTCCCGTGGATCATACTGTGACATTAGATTTAGGAAATTATCATCAAAGTAATTTCTTATTTGACGTAGGTATAACATGATAACTAATCGAAGCATTTTTTCGAAACTAAAGGATGAAACACCTTCTGTGATGAACAGTGATTGCAGTGGTTGCTATGTCGGCCACACATCACAAACATTAAAGTTAGGGATTATTATAACACAAAATTAACATTCGTATTGGGGAAAAGATCATGTGCCCTGGCAATACATTCACGTAATTTAAATTAAAATGTTCAATATGACAATATAACGGCGTTGAACCATAAAAAAATGTTATTTCTAGAAATGGTCCACGTTAATAAGACTGTTGATGCTATTAACTTTAAATCTGATACTAATCATTTGAGCAGTATTTTATTGTAATCTTTCATATTACAAATTAGTATTTACTTTGAGTGCTTTTCTTTCTGAGATACCCTTGTATGTATTTATTTTATATTTTTAACAGTTTCGATATGTTATGTACTAATAAAATGAAATCAGAAACGTTTTGAGATTATTATTGCATTCGCACAGTCATGACTATTGATTTTATTATACCTATCTGTAAGTGTCCAGTTTAAAATGCAGTACATGGAGATACTGGAAACCGTTGGAGATACAACGTCGGTTAAATGGGAGAAAAGTTGCGTATTCATTTGTCCATGAATAATCCGACATCAGATTTTGAAATGTTTGTTTCATTGGGCAGATACAGGGTGAAAAAGAAAAATATGCATTTTTGAAAATCTTCCACATTTTGTTTCCTAGAAGATATAAATTTACAAAAGTTGTAAGCTAGGGATAACAAGTCATAAGGATTTTAAAAATGATTAAAAAAAATCTAGGTCTACTAGATTTTGCGTGACAATAATCAACTTTTGTTTTTCTTATGGCAGCCATATTGGATTTTGACATTTTTCATATCTTCAAAAAAATGCTATTCAATGATGCATGTTTATGTTCAAGATAGTAAAAACATGAAAAATAGAGAAAGTAAGATTTTAACATAGTAGGCTATGGAACTGTGGATATCTTAAGTGTATACTGATACAAAAACAAAAAATAACAAGTCTCCAAGTATTGTTAAAATATCTTTAACATTTTGTTTATTAGTATTCATTAAATAAAGGTGGTTAGGTAGCTGAATCATTAATGTAACAACTGTTCAAATAAGCCACCGTTCATTCGTATGCACAATCTACATCGTGTTAGTACTGCCTCACAAGATTGTCTAACCATGTTCGGTGTCATTCCATTCACTGCTTCTTCAACTGCTTGACGTAATTCTTCCACATTTTCATAAGATCTTGTTTTTTAGATAGCCCCATACAAAAAAATCAAGAGGTGTGAGGTCCGGGGACCTAGCAGGGCACTCTATTGGTCCTCGGATACCAATCCAGTTATTGTAATATTGATTATCTAAATAATTTGTAATTAACAAGGAATTGTGTGGAGGCGCTCCGTCTTGCTGAAAATACATATTCTGCAACGTGGCAAGTGGAAATTCTTCAATTCGTTCAGCAACATGTGTGCGCAAAAGTTCTAAATACCTTTCAGAATTTAAATTCTCATTGAAAAAGAATGGACCGACAACATGGGTATCAATAACGCCGATCCAGACATTAAATCCCCATCTGACTTGCTGTCTAATGCCACGAACTAGGTGTGGATTTTCATCGGACCAAAAGATAGTATTTTTACGATTAAACATTCCAGAGTTAGTAAATCGATTCTCATCAGACCATAAAATTTTCGCAAAAAAGTTTGGATTTTCATTATGTTTTTCGATGAACCAATGACAGAATTGTGCTCTCCGTATTTCGTCACCATTTTGAAGTCCTTGACTGGCTCTTTCACGATAAGGTTTGAATTTGGCACGCTTTAAAATGGTACCAGCTGTTGACCTAGCGACGCCAAGTGTATTTTCAATTACCCGTAAAGACACACGGGAATTTTCAACTACTGCTTGAAGAACAATATTTTCATTGTTTTGTCTTTTTTTGGGTTTGACAAAACTTCCATGCATTATCAAATTATCACGCAATCGTCGAAAAATGCTTTTTTCTGGCTGGTGCCTTTCAGGGTATCTATGGAAATACATTTCTGCAGCCAATTCATCATTTCTTCCACACAAAATAAAACACTCCAGCATTTGATATTTGTCACTATTTGTAAAACGATCCATCTTAGGTTTGCACAGTACAGATACTTATAACAATACAATGAGATTAACAATAAGATTACTGACAGTTCAGAATAAACTCACTTTTAGAGTTGTTTAATACAAATGTCACATTTATTATCACGGCCCACTATGTTAAAATCTTACTTTCTCTATTTTTCATGTTTTTACTATCTTGTATCATGTTATACATCATTGAATAGCATTTTGTTGAAGATATTAAAAATTTCAAAATCCAATATGGCTGCCATAAGAAAAACAAAAGTTGATTATTGTCACGCAAAATCTAGTAGACCTAGATTTTTTCTAATCATTTTTAAAATCCTCATGACTTGTTATCCCTAGCTTACAACTTTTGTAAATTTATCTCTTCTAAGAAACAAAATATGGAAGATTTTCAAAATGCATTTTTTACTTTTTCACCTTGTATCTGCCCAATGAAACAAAAATTTCAAAATCTGATGTCGGATTATTCATGGACAAATGAATACGCAACTTTTCTCCCATTTAACCGAAGTTGTATCTCCAACGGTTTCCAATATCCCCATGTACTGCATTTTAAACTGGACAGGGTGTATACATATATAAATAACGAAATATTCAGCTTTTGAACAAATTGTTTTATTAAAAACAGACACAGACACAGACACAAACGCAGCACCCTTCTTATTCTTTAAGTTAGTAAGTACGGTTGATACACAAAGGTATTTCTATTTCTATTTTTCATAAATAATATAAAATTTATTAGTATTTTTAAAATATACGTATTACTGCACGTATGGTACAACAGATGTTCCTTATATGCATGCAATTATACAAATACACACATGTAGTTAACGGGTAGATGCAAAAAACCAGACCGGTCACATGCAAAAAAGATGTTCCAATTTCCCTGAATTACTTCAAATTATTTTGCTTTATTTTGGCCATACCGACGAAGTGTCTAGGCAGTATTCTTTTTTTATCAACTGACCTTAATAAAATCCATGTCCTCTGTCGGCATTCCCATACAGACAGATATAAATACAAGTTCACGAATATATGGAATGACGGTGCCGCATGATAAGTATGTACATACATTATAGTTACTAAAATATAATATATGAATGTGCTACATACATACATCTTACCAAAGACAACAAGAATTCGCGCCAAGAAAAAGGCATTTAAGGGCAATTTAAAACTATTAATACATCGAAAATGTTGTCTGCGGTTTGGTTACATGAATTTGCGGTGGTGGCTGTACTGTACGTTTTTACGCTTTTTCTTCAGATTTGATTTGACGAAATGATTTCCATTTCTTTCTCGTACGGCCAGACCAAGCAGATGTGAATTATGCATTTTCTTTTAGAGCATTCTAGGATTTCTAGGTAATAAATTATGATAGAATGACAATTATGTCATCCAGATGTTATTTTAAATATAAATTTACAACATTTCCACGTTCTTATTAGGTGGAAGAAAATATTTATTCTTTTCCTTGAATTGTACTTATATTTTAATATTCCCTAGAATGTTCCTGGGAACGTATACCATAAGACCGCGTGCGTCTGCATTATAGCGATACCTGTAGAGTAAGCGAAACAGATAGAGATGTCTGTGTATTAGAACGGTAAACAAGTAGACGCAGTGTTATACTGGATTACAACAGTGCTAGTATTTCGCATATGCCTATCATGCACTCGTATTTGTCCAAAAAATCCACATTTATACGGTGTAGTCGGGCAGTCGCATTCGCCGTGTCGCTTCCACATATGGGCGTCAGTTCGAGTTTTATTATTGCTTAAGAATAACATTTTTTTAGCTAATTACAGGTTAATTGCAATGTTGAATTACAATTCTGTTTTAACAAGTAAATATTTTATGTTTCAGTATTTTATTATACTCGAGTTTTTAGATTATAATATTTGTTGAAAAATATTATTTTAGTTAAGAAGTTTTTTTTTTGTTTTAAAGTCTAGGAGTTATTTATTATTTATTTTTGCTCTTTTATGTTGTTTATGAAGCTGTGATGAGTTACTTCACTGACATATTATCAGTGATTATCTGATGCTTCAAACAACTACAAATAATTACTAACAACGGAAACGCAATACCTATTACACTGCTTTTCACTTGATTTGCCTACGAATACATTTATACGTATAACTTATACGCCTGCTGTCGGTGTGGCAATTCAAGTTGGCACGCCCATTTATAGTCGACCAGTAGTTACTAATACATGCATCGCGCTATGAACGGCGGCCACACGGTATGTATAGAGCGGTGAGAGAGTTGAGGATGTTAGCACCATTACGCGCTAGTCCAAAGTGTTACGCAAGACATTTATATCATTTTGCGAAAGAAAACCCAAAATTTACAAACGTCCTGGGTTTGGTCTTAGCCACAAACATGCTTTCAATAATACCTCTTGTGAATTATCAATTTTCAAATATTAACTATTTTTTTTCTACCTATTAAAATGAGAAAAAATACATTTTATAATAGAAAGATCAGCGGAAACAACTAGCACTTTCTTATCCATATATAGTAAATAATGAGGTGTGGCCACCAAACTTCTTTATTATACGTATGAGCTTTTCAAATTATAGAATTTTGAGAATTTTTTATACAAAAATATTCAAAGTCATGTTATAAGTCTTTATTCTCTTAATAAATCTCTATAGAATGCATACTTTGCAAGATATTCGAAAAAAAGTGCTACTCGCTTAGTGTAATAGTGTTATTTCCGGCCCGAATTTTAAAATTTCATTTATACAAAAAAACATTGCAAATCTAGCTCTAAATGCTTTTGTACTCTTGATAAATATATATAGAATGTATAATTTACGACATATTTGCAGAAAATCGCTAATTGATAAAAGTAAAAGTGTTACTTAAGGGCCGAATTTAATTTTTTTTTATACAAAAGGTATTGAAAATTATGTTTTAAATACTTTTGTATTCGTAATGTACCTGCCTAGAAATCATGACTCGCGAGATATTCGCAAAAAAATGACTTTCGATAAGAGTATTCTTTCACTAGGAATTTCGAAAAACTCTTTTAATACAGTTTTTCTCAAATTTAATTTTGAGTTTATTTGAATTTTTTATAAATTCATTTAAACTTTGTAACTGACGAAATATTAGCAAATTCGATTTTTTCACTGAAGTAAATTATTACTTCCGGTCTACCGATGAGATCTCAAGAGGGTGATTATGCTCGCAAATACAAAATTTGGAATTGATATCTATAGCCGTTCGACCGCTACCGTGGTCACACACACACAGAGAGAGAGAGAGAGAGAGACATAGAGAGAGAGAGAGAGAGAGAGAGGGAGAGAGAGAGAGAGAGAGAGAGAAGATTTTAAAAACCACTTTTTCGGTATTAGGGGATTTCAAAACGTGGACATCTGCAAAAATCTCGAGGTCGAAAATTTTTGTCATCACAATACTTCCTTATACTGTATAAGAAAGTAAAAGGCAGTTCGTACATTTTAATAAATCCTTCCATTTTTATAATAATAATAATAATAATAGTGAAAACACTTGTTTGTAAATAACAGTTTTATTATAAATGTATCTAACTAATCCAATAAATTATTAATTAACTAAATAAAGGGTTGGGTTGGGTTGAAGGCCTCCCTTAATCCTACACCACTAATATGTTTCTCACATACGTAAACACTAAAGTGTCGTAAATTTTACGACGTTTTAAAAAAATCAACAAAATTTATATAAAATATTTATTTAAACAAAATGCCAGAAAACTGAAAACTTTTCGCTTATATTCTACAGCGAGAAAGAGTTTTGACATTTGCCTTCAATTTATTACGGCAATATACAATATATGAATTAATAACGGCCATATATAGAGAATGCCATGAAACATGCAAAACGGCCATCGTCGCGTTTTTGTGTTGCAACTGATATTACTACAAAGTTAATCAAAAGTATCATTTGATTAAATTCAAAATTATGGCTGGTTTGCGAGTCTGTGCACAGACTTCTGCCTCTTCATGAAGTGTTGTGAGAAGCAAATCAAATTGGAATCTCACAAGAAAAATTTCGGTAATACTAATATGTCGTAAAATATACGACGCAGCATCCAAAATATAACCACACAACATAAATATCGGCGTGTAATTCACCAGGTACTAGCTTGTGACTAAATTCGAACATACTAGGCGGGCGTGGGTGTTAACAATTAACGAAACCTTACAAAAATGGCTGATGTAGGGCGAGCATCGTAAAATTTGCGACGTATTAGTATTCCAGGGTTAAGGTAGTGGACCAAACGTCGGCGTTAGAAACATAGACGACGACGCAGTTTCAACCCAGAAACTAAGAAGGTATCAACGACAACCGTAGAAGCCTACGACTTAGACTCACCAATATATATATTATTCGAATTTTTAAAAAAATCCTAATAATTTAATTGGATTCACAGCTATATATATATAACTATCAACATTTTACCCAAAAGCTACCTAATCGACTTTATTTTAACATCAATAAAAATTTACATAAATTGTCTACTTCTGTTTAACATCGAAGTAGAATTATTTATTTTTTCCGAATATATATTTACATAGATGAATATAGATACACAGATAATTAATTATGCGTACTGAAGTTTATGTGACTCACAATTAAAGCAAACATATCCAATATCTTCTTTTCTCTATGGATAGCAAAAATAAAAAAGAAAACTTCCTATTTGTGACGTATTTTAAACACCTGTACATAAATATATTTTTTAAATTTAGCAATTTATTTAATGTTTCTAGTAAACCAAACAGACATCAGACTAAAATTTCAAACAGGAGGGACTATTATTAATAGACAGTTCTTTCTACTAGAACATGCGTGCTCAAAGCTAAATCTTTCAAATTCGAAGAAACATAATGTAAAAGTAAGTTTGACGTATTTCAACAAACACAATAACAATATTTCTAGTATTAGATATATGATGCTGACAGAATGTAAATTATTTGTATATGTATATACACTATTGTTTATGTAAATAGTAACATTTATTTAAATTTGAGTATTTATTGTACATATATTAATAATTTCAAGAGAATTATAAATACAAAGTAATAATTGTCTTTCATGTTAGATACTTTTGATTGTGAATATTAATTAGGTCGCCTTAAATGAATAAAAAAACAGATTCGTAGAATGGGGACCTGAGTAATTAATACACGTGGTGAAAGTATATTGTTTCTTGTGGTACGAATGCTTAATTAATATTGTTAATGGATTAAATTAGTAACCAAAAACTCGGTGATTCGTTTTAAATTAAATATAAAATCAATTCGAGTTTTAAATCAACAAAAACTTGAAGTAAAAAAAAGTGTTGTGTTATAGACGAGTAAAGGCATTTTTCTATTAGTAATTATGATAATATTATGATACCCCGGTAAAATTATAATATACGGGTAGTTATTAAATATTATGCAAAGATAAAGAACATTTGAAGAAAATTACTGAAATTTGTATTATATATAATTTCATATTCGCATTATTACTAGAAAGCACAGTACCAAACATATACTGTCTGTACAATTCTTTTTTACCATTCTTCCGTTAATTTATGCAACTATAATATACAAACGTCACTGAACTAATTTCATATATATAGCTTAAATCTAAGAGGATTAAAACACATAAACACCTACATGAAAAGTGATCTACATAGGTACTCCGTAGTAGCTAAAAGTGGACAGGAGATATTAAAACAATAGTAAATTTGTTTTCTTAACTAGCATCCATCATACTGCGGAAATAATACGATAAACAACTAAGGTTTGAAATGTTTCACATGAAATGTCAAAATTGACATTAGGTATATGCAAATACTAATACCTATATCCGTATTTTTAGCAAGTAAAATAATATTTTAATAGAGAGTTGAGCCAGCGGAAACATATTGAAGACAATATGACGATATTTCTGTAGTAAGTAATTGCACTATTTGAAATTTAGTGTTGGGGAAAACACGGAAGACCCAAGGTTAAAAAGCAGTCTACTGCGGTAAATTAGAAGTAGACTACCTAGAAAACGATAGTATAAGGATCATGTATCAAACCAGATTGAAATTGAAGGCAGATGATAGCATTAAAGAAGTCGACTTTGCAAAGTACAAATTTGCGTCAGCAGAAGGCATGTAAACAGTGGTACTGTGAATAAATAAAAGAGATGGCAGAGCAAAAACGAAATGTGTATTTCAAAATTTACGAGAAAGAAGACAAAAATATTAGAGACTATTAAAAAAAAGCACACAAATCAGCAACAACAAAAAATGATCTCATTGGACAGTAAAAACAAATATTGGGATGATACGGAATCAGAGAATAAGTGGCGGAGAATGGATTGATGACAACTTCACAAAACTCTATTCGGAAGAGCAAGTGACAAAAAATATAGCAGATCAGAATAATTCTAAATTTACAATGAGAAGATATTGAAAAGGTAACAAAGAAAATTTCTAGGACTGGATCGAGTCAATAACGAAAAAATAAAATTACGGTGAGGAAGTATTGATTAAAGAAGTACCTAAGCCATTTGATACTGGACATGATGTAGGTATAACAATTTCCATATTTTAGAAACGAATAAGACATTCTACAGAAAACTACCGAGGAATAAACTTGCTTAATATCATGCTCAAAATTACAACGAAGATTTTAGCGCAGAAATTGAACAAATTGTGGTATTTCGAGAAGAAACATTAGAATTTAAAAAGCCTGAATACTTTTTTTCATGGACATAGAAAAAGCATTTGATCATCTTCAGCTAAGATATATCGCAAATTATTGATGAAAACAATTAGTCGCCGATAACGAAGACAATTTACACAGGATGATTTTTCAGTTCTGTAATGTCGGTAATAGGTTTGATTTATGTCAAAAAACAAAACCAAAATCTGAATCTATAAATGAAATATATGCTGATGACACTCAGATTTATGCTAAATTAAAAAGTAAAGATACTAGAGTACTATGTCAAAATCCGATATTTTCGTTATTAACATTCTCTGCATCAGTATACGACCCATGCTTAGATTCATCTGATGTGGCGAGAATACAAACAGTTCGGAATCCCTGCCTTCGCTATGTCTTTTGTCTGAGAAAATATGACTATGTAAATGAAAGATGCCCGTTGGCCAAACATGAAGAACAGAATAGTTGCAATCTCTTTGTTTATTTTCAGCTTTAAATCACCGCCTTACTTCTACGTTCATAACAATATTGGAAATTATACGAAAGGTGTTTTAATATCCACAAATATATAATTCCGTGCCTTATGCCATACAGAACACGTCTTCGTGTATGGACTTAAACGTATGGTATTCGGTATACTGGCAAATAGTACTTTCACTTTTATTTCCTTAAGTTGTGCTTTTTTTCTCTTTGATTACATATTTTACTTTTCACTTATTTAATACCTTATTACCGTTGCATATAAATTGTAAGTTTGATTTTTAATATACCTACTACTTATATAAGCATTTCTTTCCTTTCATATTTTCATTATCCTTGACGATTTAGGATGAAATGAAAGGACTGTTCTATGAAGACGGAAATAAAGAGATTTGTTATTATTATTAATTAAAAGGAAAAGTTATGAACAAGTAATTAGCTTCAATTATTCGGAAATGCATTTAACCAGTACTGGACTACCTATTAGCTAAAGGGATTGCCCATTAATCCCATAAATCTGCAAACGTTTTTGCATAATCATAAATGAGGAAAATCATTAAAAAATTCAAACAAAAACATATATGCACTGATTTATCCAGGATTCGTAACCTCAGAGATTAAGCACGACCTTCCGATTTATATAAATATATTGTACTAATCCCACGTTTAAATTTTTTAAATATATTTCTAGTGACTAACATTAGATGTATTAAAACAAGTCCTAATCCTATGGTACTTTTTCCACAATGGGACTTTTCACTTTCTGATAACGCTAAATTTAGATTGCCGTATTTAAATTTTTTTCGTCCATGCGGGAGAGAGCGATTGTAGCAAGAATGTGCAAGGTTACAATGTCAATTGTAACTTTGACTCATTCATCAATGTAAAGTACTAACACGATACATACGCTACAGGAGTTACATGAAAACACCACACACAAATCGAGCATTACAAATTACTAATGTATCTTGACTATACGTGTTTAGACGGTAATTCATACGATATTAATATACCGACTAACATTTGGACGTAGTATGCTTGTAAAAAAAATTGCCAATGGTCATTGACACCTTAAACGTTTCAGTAATATATGATGTGTATATATATTCTTGGTACGTAAGACATTTTATTAAAATAATCGTTCTGCAACAAGATACGACAAGTTTGGGTGTTACATTAGGTAGTAAATAGTCTGGGCATCGCTGAGACAGAGTACAAGGTCGGCGGTATTATATTTTATAGTAGTTAATTATTATATTGTGTTTAGGTAGGAGGATTGTCCAAAATAACAAATCAAACATGATTCACATGGATACCTTGTAGATAAAGAGAGATATGTGTAAGAGAGAAAATAACATTGGCAAAATTATTTTTAGGTATAATTTACAATTTATGTAATCTTGTATGGTTTTTTGCAATATCTACTTGTATATTTTATAGCATTTATTTATAATATTTGGCACAGGTGAGTTATTTTTATTAGACATATTACCTGTCATGCGATAAAATAAAAATAAAACAACTTTGATTATATTTGATATTGCCCAACATTAACAATTAAAATACATAAAATATTAAAGAAATAAAATTTAGGTGAATTATAATAAATCAATTAATTTAAAAAAATATTTAATCGCGCCAAGAATAAGTAGTTTAATTGTAACTGACAGCTGTCATGTACACTTGTTTTATTTCAATCATATCCTTGCATAATAAAACGTAATAATACTTAAATTCCCTATAACTGTTTGAAATTAATAAATGAAATCAATCGATCTTACTTACCCATTTTGTAGTATAGATGTCCAATGTAAATAACTTCCATATAATGTAAATAAACTTACAAACAAAATGTATAAAAACACACTTCAATTATTAGATCCGAAAGAATAAAAAAGCAACTCAAAACAGCACACCAAAGATAGTTCGATTTTCGTAAACACTCAATTCAACACTTTCGTATTCGGGTATTATCGACATAACCTCTAACACATATCAAATTTTGTCGGCAACTGAAAGATCACTTGATCGGTTTCTTCTTTTAATTCACCCCACCAGTCGGGTTGTGTAGTCCGTGCTGGAAGAGAAGCGAGCGGTTCAGAAGACGCCGAACACCGACTGGATGTGTGAGCCTTTTGTACGGTGGATTTGCCGCACTAGAAATGTTGTGTTCGACTATGCCGGGCCAATAAGATGCGCTGTCGGGCAGCGGGGCTGTTGTAGAGGTGGAGCTTAGATAACCGGCTAGGGGTTTGGGTTTATATCATTGATTTTCGGTTTGTTTGATGTTGCCCCGGTCGGCGTCCAAAATAAATAAATAAAAAGGGAATTTCCCCAGAGACTCTTTCATTTGGAGATTTAATTAAAAACTGTGGCACTTTGTGCTTAGCTTCTGACCTAGTTTAATAATCTTTTAGCACTTTATTAAGGGTTTGCTATACAGTGTGATTTATAATTATAATTTTTTTTACAAGAACGAGAGCTGAATATATACTATTTGTAGTTCTTTAATCTTAAAAGGTATATTTAAATGCCCATCAAAGATACAAATATAACTTGTGAATAATATCTATTAAACAACATTTACTCACCATTGTATAAAATACAATAATAACAATAATTACAGTGCGGATTAGGTGAAATTCATTTACACTATATCCGTGCCGGAATTTTACGTTAGATAGTAATTTCTCTAGATCATTGTAAAACTACACACGAGATTTATTTGGTACCTATATATACCTATAGGTACTGAAAAAGAAATTTAATTCGTAAAATTGACAAATATTTTTTCTTCTTATATGTAATTTTACTGCCATTTTTCATACGTACAGTTGGTTGTTTTTAAAAAGAAATTTTATGAATACAATCCTAGTTTATACATATTTACTTCACTACGAGTTAACCATTGTTTAAATTTAAATGTTCTCTTATTATAGCACATCAGGAAAATGAAAACTCAAATAACATCTATTCTCACAAAACTGTTCAAAAAATGTTAACTTAAGTAGAAAAATTATTTTATGCTTCTGGAGTCTTAT
Source organism: Amphimallon solstitiale (assembly GCA_963170755.1). Lineage (NCBI taxonomy): Eukaryota > Metazoa > Arthropoda > Insecta > Coleoptera > Scarabaeidae > Amphimallon > Amphimallon solstitiale. The sequence continues at coordinate 27,037,924 of OY720683.1, forward strand.
TAATAGAAACAAAATTTCGGGGGTCCTTTTTCTGATTTTAGCAATAAAGTTGTTTATTTCTATAAATAAATGAACACTAAGAAATATAGGAGTGGGTACAGGGCAAAGACTACAAAATATTAAATTAACGAGTATTTCTGACAAACAAATAATAAACGAATAATCATAAAGAATAAGCTTGCACGGAAAAAAATGGTATGTGAAAATTTCACACAATGTTGTATCAATGGTAATTGTAGAAACGGTTTACATAAATTATTAAACTCGTTGATAGTCTTCCTATTAAAATACGATATAAAATTGTGCAAAATATTTTATCCTCTCAGTCAGAAATATTGTCCACATTGGTACTAAAAGATGTGTGAAGTAGAAATAAATATAACTGTGTTACAAATTTAGGTAATTTGTTTTAGCCTGCTGTGCATTTTCTGTCATAAAATTAGGAAATGTTGAATATTTATTTTAACAAAAAATGTCTCCAGACATTGCGGCGTGGTATGGGTCTCAATGGTGGGATTGTATAGTGTTAGCAGAAGCGTTAAATACGTAACATATTTTGCAGTGTCATTTTGCCTTGATTAGGTACGTAAGTTTGGTGATTGTTTAGTGCCCTTTGTTTATTATCACACACACACACATACTGAACATTGGTAAGTACCGTAAACTTGGGTGGCTTTAGCCACCGGGGTTGACTTTGGCCATTTTCTAATATTTGTTTTATTTATTCATAACTTTGTTGTAGTAATAATTATTAGCCAAATATGAGTTTTTTCTTGTTTTAGAGATTATATTGGACCAGAATAAAATTATATACGCCACATAATTTGTCTTGTAGATCCTAAAAAAAAATAAAATAATAAAATGTATAAAATCCATCAATTGTTACCCTCAAAAACTTTATTGGTACTTGAATGATAGGGCGTCATCTGTGATTTTCATAGTGAAACACGCACTCACGGAACCTTTTAGAAGTTTTGTGCGTGATCTGTGCAAACCTAAACTTTTAGGTTTTACCGCTAGAAGGCGGCCAAAGTCACCCAATAGAAATTCACTAATATTGGTCTGACTTTGGCCACCACCTGTTCACTCTGTTTTCGGCTAAATCGCGCTTCATATTCACGTGTTGAATTATTTTTGTGGTGAAATATTAAAATTTAGCAGGTACGGTAGGTACTGATTTTATTGTTGTATTTTAATAATGTAGGTATTTTAAATATAATGTTGAAGTTGAAAATACATGGGTATTAGGGAATAATGAAAGCAAAATCGGCTTATTTATTATTTCTAACCTCAATTTGTATGTTTAGCCTTCTCGTAACTTTAATAATGTTATTTTTTTTTATTTTTAGGCTAATGGGACGTTACAAAAGAACCATTGGAAGCAGGAATTACTGCAATTATACAAAAGTACAATTAGAAGAAGCAGTTCGACTTATCAAATCGGGTGCAATATCTCAAAGACTGGCTTCCACAAGATATAAAATACCTCGAGCTACATTGCAAAATAAGATAAACGAAGTTCACAGCAAAACTCCAGGCGGACAAACCGTATTGTTAGAGGATGAAGAAAGGAAAATCGAAGCACATATTTTAGCAGCATCGGCATATGGATTTCCCCTAGATGCACTAGATCTAAGAAAATTTGTGAAAGGTTATCTAGATCGAAAGGGCGTAGTCATCAGAAGATTTACAGATAATCTTCCTGGTACTGAATGGGTAAGACTGTTTTTGAAAAGACACCCGACCTTGACACAAAGGTTTGCTGCAAATATAAAATCTGTCCGGGCTGCTATTTCACCTGATGTTGTTAATACATATTTTGACAATTTAGAAAGAGAGTTAGAGGGTGTTCCACCCTCAAATATTTGGAACTATGATGAATCCAACTTATGCGATGACCCAGGCAATAAAAAAGTTATCACAAAACGGGGTTGCAAATATCCTGAACGGATCCTCAACTCGTCGAAACAATCTACAAGTGTAATGTTCTGTGGAAATGCTTTAGGCACAGTTTTGCCCCCTTATGTAGTTTATAAGGCCAAAAATATGTATGACACTTGGGTGGAAGGTGGACCTGTTGGGACCCGCTATAATCGTTCAAAAAGTGGATGGTTTGAGGGCCCTATATTCGAGGACTGGTTTCAACACCTACTGCTTCCTGCGTTAAGGCGTTTAGAGGGACCCCATGTGGTGATAGGCGATAATCTTTCTTCGCATTTAAGTGTGCATGTTGTGGACCTTTGCTCCCAATATGATATTAAATTTATTTGTTTACCACCTAACACCACACATATCACACAGCCACTTGACATCGCTTATTTTCGCCCGCTTAAAATGAAATGGAGGCAAATCATAACAAATTATAAACTAAGTGGAACAAACAGCACGATTCCAAAATCGGAGTTCCCGCGTCTGCTCAAATCATTGACAGATGCCTTATTGGAACCAGGTGAGAATAATTTAAAAAGCGGATTCGAAAAAGCTGGAATATACCCTCTAAACAGAATGAAAGTATTGGAGCGAATACCATCAGATAATACTTTAGATCCCAACGTGCAATCAAATGTCAGCGCCTCCGTAATTAACCTATTTGAAGAAAGACGATTTTCCGGTCCATCAGGAAAACAAACAGCCAGGAAAAAAAAGGTCAATATTATAGCTGGGAAGAGCATCTCAATCGAAAACATTGAAAAAGAACCAGTTGCGAGTCCTAGTGCTGTTCGCAAAAATCCCTCATCAAACCAAAACAAAAAGTCTAGAACGATTTCCAGTGATTCCGATAGCTCTGTTAACGTTTCTCTTCAATCCGAGGAAGAGCTTAACTTCAATGAGCTTGATGAAGATGAGCCCATACATGACCTCGAAAGTGAAGATGAGGACACACACGAAAAGACTAGAAGTGGATGTAACGAAAACCATAAAATTAAAATCGGCCATTTTGTTTTGTTTTTATTCGAAAAAAGAATTTATCCTGGACAGATTATGGAAATTAATGATGAAAAACAATATAAGATAAAATCTCTTGCTCCTAGTGGATTGCTTCAGTGGAAATGGCCCACGCCAGATGACATCATCTGGTACGCAGAAGACGAGATTTTGCAGACTATAAAGACACCTATCCCATCCAAAAGAGGTTTCTTCAAGATACCAGAAATCGAGAATTATTCTTAAGTTTGCAGTTTGCTATTAGAGACTTTTTTTTAAACATTTTGTTTAATAATTAATACAAAAACCCATAAAAAACAAAAATAAATGTCTTTTGGTCTAGTGTCTGTGCCTCAATCCTCAAAAAAACACAAAATCTACATGGCCCATGGCCAAAGTCACACCGTCTCTTGCCTGTGTTTGCGTTTTCTAAAGAAAACAACAGTTGGCCAAAGTAACCCAACCTTGTCTTCTAACTTTGGCCACCCTCATTTTTTTTAAAAAAGTGGATTTAGAAATTTTTCATATTCTTGCCAATTTCAAAGTTAAGAGAACGAATACAGACCCATAAAATGAGACCAATATTAAAAATTAATAACATCTGGTTTAAAAGATATTACTCTCTCAAGTTCAATAGTGGACCAAAGTCACCCAAGTTTACGGTACTTCTTACATATTACCATTCCTGTATGCAAGCGTTCTTTTTGTTTTACAATGCCAGTCATGGACGAATTCGTCAAGAATAAATTAACAGACTGGAATATGCATAACGCATAACCTAATACCAATTTTTCAAGATAAATAATCTTTTGATAACTATAGGTTGTTGTTCATGTTAGCATTATTATGTAGGTACATATATAGCAATGAATAAGAACTTAACATCATAGATTAAGGCGTAATGGCGTAGGTACTATGCATTATTTGTTACATGAAAGATTATTTTTTAAACGGGACAATTTATGCGTACTGTGTATGTATGAGTTACAGGCGACTCTGTTAATTGTTAGACACCTAAATACAATAATTTACTATCGTATATGGATATACATTTGTATAATAATAAATCAGAAAACTTGTAAGATGCTCCTAAATAACAGTAATGTCCTTGGTTTTTTCTAGTTTCGACGAGCAGTACAAAAAAACATCCTAAAATGTTCACGACAGCTGTGGGAAATAGATACACTGTCTGGATTTTTGAAATATGTATCTTCTTTTTTTTGCATTACTTGCATGAGGTAATAGAAATGGAAGTTAACGATTTTATATTGCAATGCGAAGGTAACTCTGTCCTGATGGTGTTTGGTAAGTAATGAAGGAACAATATGTGAGAAAGGGCGACTGTACCTATTTGTGGGGGTTACAAAATATAAGAAATAATAGGAAGGAGTACATATTATAAAACTACATATAAGCAATTATTACTCCTTGCTTATTTATCAACAAATTAACAAATTAATGTAAAAAAATAAACACTTCAAACATAGTGATTATTTTTGCTACTTTTAATTATTAGTCGAAAAAGATATTTATCTTATTATCTTTGAATGACGTATTAAATAATTTGATTTTAGAACAGTGTATAGACGAAGAAGCGTTTATGTTATTAAACGCAGCCGACATACGTGATCTTCTTCCAATAATTGGTATCAGACGCAAGTTTCTGAAAAAATGTAACGAGTTAAAGGACTTAGAGGTAAGCGTTGCTTGACTAAGTCGATATTATAGGCTGCAAATACGAATATATATATAGGTATATACTTTTATTAGGAAAAAGAATATCGGGTTAATCCGCTGTTGTGCAACTTTTATTCCCATCTTATTTTCAGGATGTAAACGAAGTTCATTGGATACAGCTGGAAGATTTATACAGTTAGTAAACGAAATCACTAACGTCTTTCCACACGAAATTCGAGACATATATTATGTTCCATACGTAAATAACAAAGGAAAACCAAGGGCTGCAAGGGGAAATGTATGGAGCTGTTATACTCATTTGAGGAATGACTATAGAAAACTGGGACTAATAGGTACAATTACAGGTAATATATAATGACTTTTCTGATGTCATTATTATTATTTATGTAAATAAATTATTTAAGGTATGCTAAACTGAAACCACATACGTTAATTGTGTTGATGAAGAGGTGTACATGCAATGGTTGAACAAAAATACAGAACCGTTCACTACTGTGCAAGAATACTGGGAAAATACAAGGAAAACTAGATTTGAATTGTTAAAAATAGTGGCCCTGTTCACAATTATTTTAAAAAATTTCCTTATTTAAGCGAACAGTTGGGTTTTACACAGGTATTTCATTTCACATAAATAAATTAATTCTTTTTATTGAAACTTTATTTTAAATTGAAGCAGACTTCAATACTATTTATCCTCTAAAGGAAAATTGATTGTTTGCAAAATGGCCCCTGATGTGTGACTCAATTTTAAACAGTGCTACCGCAAAAAAGGATTCCTATTTATTAAGAGAAGTTCTTGGGCAATATAAAAATATATATGCTGACCCAGAAATTACTAGCTGTAAGTATTTTTGCCACACATTTATCTTATATAAAATATTCCCATTGCAATCATTTCAGGTGTTAGGGAAGAATTTACATTAACGATTTTGCCTTTATTCTTTCCATGCATGAATGTGAACAAGAAACCAGGATTACACTGGAGACCATCAAAATTAGAAATGCGTCAAGGCTAGAATCTATTACAGTGTTAAATTCATTAGACTTTCCTAAATTTGGCATAATCAAACATATTTGTTTACTTAAAGAAACGGATGTTAATTTTATATGTTTAGTTCTTGACACTATCAAATTTAATAAACATAATTTCGCATTTGAGGTGTCAATACCAGCTAATATACTATCAAACCATTTTGTTGTAAAGCAGACCAAACTGCATGCTGTTCATCCATGTTTAATGTCAAAAAATAGTAAAAATTTTTTTGTCTCTGTGCGACATGCTCTTTAAACCCATTAGCTCGTTGTTCACACTTTTATTTAGAAAACGTTGCTACTACACAGAAACTTACCTATATTTTATTTTATATTATTATGTTTATATAAGTATATTAATAAATAAGTATCAAGTTATACCTGTTTTATTTCTATACTCATCCCTAATCACATCATTATTTAAAATAATTTTCCTTTAACAGAGTTTTCATTATCAAACTTCTTAATCATAATATAAATCAAAGTAATACCGCATTTCTCAAAGTAAACATTCAATTGTGTGAAAGTAGGTATATGTATATATGGGTTACAGAAATTTGCCAATTGTTTAACAATATGAAAATTGTTCTTGAAATGGTTTTGTATGAAATACCTACTACATACAACATAATATCTAAATTAAATAGTGCTAAGAATCGCTACTTCATTAAAGTATATTGTCAAAACAAAGATAATGAATAACAAAATTATTCATTATTGTTTTGAAAAGAATGCTACAAATACAACATATAATGCTAGTGGATTGGATATGCAAATAGTACGAATTAATGCATATCGTACAAGTTTTAGATATAATTTGTCATTATATTTGAAACACTAATTATACAGCAAATAGCGACAAGATTGTGGAACATCCCTATACATACAACATAGAACTCAACAGCACAAGAATAGCAAAATTGTCAAACATTTTGTGCTAGGGAATATATAATATTCTTCTCTATAGATAATTACAATTTTTCGAAATATGTTAAACAATTGCTATAAAATTTATACACAAAAAATACGAAAAATCACTATTTCCTTTATAAAATTTTTATACAAAGTATTACTATATCGGATACAAAAGCTTCAAAATATAACACTGTTTGTGTAAAAAAAAATACAAATTATATGACATGGTTACAGTTCATTATACTAAGAAGTACTACATTATGTAGCATATGTTAACACATTTTGTTTTACGAATCTTCACACAATTTTTTGTAACTTTTTAATACAATTTATCGTTGTCCCAAATCACGGGACAAATTGTATGACGAAGAGCCACAATTGTAGAACATTTTCACACATTTTTTTTCCGTGTGTGCTAGACTCGTTATAGAAGTATAATACATAAACAAACGTAAGAAGGAAATAGTATTATAAGGAAGGAAAAAGGACACCTTGTATTCCAAGTTAAAGACACCATTTTTAAAAGTTACAATAACCTACCAGTTCAGCATCTGAAAATTAATAAAGAAATCACTTTCTTTTTTGAAATTCCAAATAACTGACTTCTTGCCCTATAACATCTGGATAGCATTTCATGAGGTAGCGCTGAAGAAATTCCATTGTACACCAAAATTTCTTCTTCAAAACCTTCTGCATCGAAAACTAGCTTGACATAACCTCAATACTAATTATCAGATAGCGACAAACAAAAAATAAATGGAAATGTATTTGCCTTGAATTACAAATCGCTTGTATGAGCACTTATGAGTAGCCCATTTATATTTTATAAATAAATAATACCTATACATCACGCTAACTCCCGCGGCACATAGCTTGGCGGGATTTCACATTATTGGTGCTGTATTTTCACAACAACACAATTTTACTGTGTAAAGTTCCATTACAGTAATATAACTAGCTAATTATTCGTTTGTCAACTGTAATTTTACTATAATTTTATAAAATTCCATAGTTTGAAACAAAATTATCGCTCAATGTGTAAGCAATATTGATAAGTACATCGCTCATTTAAAGACATAATATGTTTTCAGATAATATTTGAGTTTCTCTTTTTTCCTATTTATAAGTAATTTGAACAAACCTTAATAACTGTACTTTTTATTTCGTAATGCAATTACCTGCTCGATATTTGTAGTTGAAGAAATCCAGTAAAGTACTTGCCAATCTAAAACCACATTATTAATAGATTATATTGAAATGCAAAAGCGGAATCTATCACCCTGTATGTATGAGTTATATAAATTATTTCACACAGGTGAAGACAATTTTTTTATTGAAAATTTACCTTGTAAGGATATTCCATATGTTTATTCTGCTTCTTTGTCATATTGTAAATATGTACATTAGTAGGTACCTATATATATACTTTGAAATATTCAAATCATAATTTCAAAACAAAATATAAATAAAAATTAACAATAGATAGGTACTCTTATTTAAGAATACCTATCTATTATTATTTTAGAAAAAAATGTGTAATATACAAAAAAATTATGTTATTACTTGTATGAAACAAGTTAAGATTTAATCATTGAATTTGCTACAATCAAATAATGAACACTGTATACAAACATTGCAATCATAAATATGGATATTTGCTACTATTAAATAATGATTTATTGATTCAAGAATCTATAAAAGATATAGTCACAAACATTATTTTAAAATAAAAATTAATGGAAGCTTCTGCTAACTCTTTCCAATGCCATTTTAACCAACGTTCAAACTTTGGTACCTAATACATCAGAATCTCTATTAGTATTACAGAGATAACGTTTTGCTCAAAATTTTTATGAATATGTAAGCCACAAATTAAAAGCAGTAAATAAAAATATTGTCATAAGAAGGACACAAGTAAAAAATTTTTTTAAGTTGGTAAAATTGAGAAACACTTAGGTATTATAGCCATTGTGTATAGCCAAACAGCTGGATATTTAATTGATAATATTCTCTCTATAAAGACAAATTTCGAAAACGTAGGGACACAAAAATAAAAAGCAAGTAACATATGATAATAAAACGACAACAAATAGAATCACTTAATTGCCTATTTCTACATTTCTTCTTATGGTGTGTATTTAATTCATCTCAAATTTGTCTATATTTTCTAGAAGTGTCTATGAGCTAGACAGATATTTGTCTATTCTCTTTATTTAAATTTTAACATTGTAATACCTTTACAGGAAGTAATTGCATTTCATGTTTGTACTAGATGTGGATTTTGTGCGGGCCAGGGTTGATAATTTTGAAAGTTCACATATATACAGGGTCGCTCATTAATGCGTCAAAGTCCATTATAGGCGTTATTAAATAGTACTGTAGAAATTTATTTTATAAAAAGTGACACAGTATCAAAAAACACACATTTTGAAAATAATTTGAATTATACAGGGTGATGCGTTAAAATGACACACATTAGAATTTTTTTTAAATAAAACACCCTGTATATCTTTTTTTCCTTATCTACCTTAATTTGTGTTTTCATCGATATCTGGGGTTTTGGTTTTGGATGACGCATTGTTGAGTTATTAACGAAAATTATAAAAAAAATGGTTGCGACAATGTTTACCATAATAATTCTATGCGGTAGTATTACGATTATCTAAGACAAAATTATTTAGTAAGTATTCAGCCAAGGGATGTGTTGAACCTACAAAATAATCAAACATTCATCTTATTATACAGGCTGTTTGTTACAATGCAATCAATTTGGCTATCGTCAAAGAGCGTTTACTGATTTTTTTCAAATGGAACACCCCGTATATTATTAAATTTTTGGAATGATACCTTAATTGCACTTAATTTTTGTTAATAATGTCCTATACCCAAACCCAATAATTTCGGAGTTATTTTTAATTTTTCATTACAAACCGCTAAATTATTTGTTTTCGGTTCGATTTAGTGTACTGGGTAAACGATTTGACAAACAAAAACAAGTAAACGACGAAAAGTATCAAACTGTAATTTTGTTAGAAGCATGTTATAATAAATTTTCAAAGTGGCCCCCATTTTGAATAGAACACATTTGCAGCCTTGACAGAAGGGACCTATTTACGTGTTGCAACTTCTCACTGGAAACTGATTCAAAAACACGTATTATACGTTGCCTCATATCGTCTGCTGTAGTTAGAAGTGTCTGGTATACAATATTTTTTATGTACCCCCATAGAAAAAAATCAAGTTTGGTCAAATCTGGCGATCTAGATGGCCAACTAATGGGACCACCGCGTCATCAGTAGGGTGTAGCCAAGGAATGAGGTGGGATAACCTTGGAGATGTAAGCATAAACGGTAGACCGTCAGGCGACAGATCGCCATTTGTAGCTTCAGTTGAAAGATCCTCGGTTTTGATGACTGATGACGACCAAGAAGTCAGAAACACGTGTCTACGGTTGCTCTACAGCGGAATTACCCACTATTTTCCATGACTAAATTATTAATCCGCGCTATTTCCACTTTTGATTAACTCTCCAGGGTCGGTTGGCACGCAGGTTGACAATGTCTTCCTCGTGGCGATGTTGGTTGTTGTCCTCAACACCGAGGATCTTTCAACTGAAGCTACAAATGGCGGTCTGTCGCCTGATGGTCTACCATTTATGCTTACAACTCCAAGATTATCCCACCTTATTCCTTGGCTACACCGTACTGATGACGACCAAGAAGTCAGAAACACGTGTCTACGGTTGCTCTACAGCGGAATTACCCACTATTTTCCATGACTAATTTATTAATCCCCACTATTTTCACTTTTGATTAACTCTCCAGGGTCGGTTGGCAAGCAGGTTGACAATGTCTTCCTCGTGGCGATGTTGGTTGTTGTCCTCAAAACCGAGGATCTTCCAACTGAAGCTATAAATGGCGGTCTGTCGCCTGATGGTCTACCGTTTATGCTTACATCTCCAAGGTTATCCCACCTTATTCCTTGGCTACACCGTACTGATGACCAGGAAGTCAGAAACACGTGTCTACGGTTGCTCTACAATATATATATATATAACAATGATATACTTGCTTATAGATGTATTTTACTTCGCTCCAAATGATTTTTACATTTTACACATTTATATAAAATGACATCGCACATATGCTAGTATCCTGTATCGAATAAGAAAAATGTTATATTTTGCATCACATAAACATTGCTCTTTTCTATTTATTGTATAGTTTGTATTAAATATTAAATTTTAGAATTCAAAAACATGTTAAGTAACAGAGCTGGGCAATTACTTTACAAAAAGGAATTAGCAATTACAAATTACTTTAGAAATCAGTAATTGTAATTAGTAATTAATTCCTTTGCCTTTTCAAGTAATTTGAAGTATTGTAATTTGTATTTAAATACTTTTAGTTTTTTAAAAGTTCAATTACAAATTACTTTTCCAATTACTGGATTGATTTGGATTACCGTAGAGTCTCATGTGCCTTGTCGTGTGAGAGATTTAGGTATGCATGATCATAAAAGCATTGCTGAAAATTTCCGTAATTTACACAAAAAATTTAATCTCACTACAGAAAAAATTGTTGCAACAGTTACTGATAATACATCTAATTTTTTAAAAGCATTTTCAGTGTTTGGTATTCATGAGTATAACCAACAACACATTCAAGGTCACGATAATATACCTGATTTGAATTTTGAAGAAAGTGAATTACATGAGATAGAGTTTGTGTTCATCACAGTTTTCGTCGAGTCAGAGTCAAATCAAAATGAATTTGAACCTACTATTACATTACCTCACAATAGACGGTGTACCACTCATTCAATTAATTTAATTGCCACAAAAGATATAAATAGAGCAAGTGAAGGTAATGCTACTGTAAAATCGAGATTTACAAATGCACTTGCAAAATGCAAACTGTTATGGAAAAAAACTCAGACCAAAAACTCCTGAAATTATTAACTCATATTTAGGACATATCCTTAGCTCCCCTGGAATCACTAGGTGGAACTCAATGTACGACAGTATCAAACAAATACAGGATGTGAAAGAAAAACTTCCCATCCTCTTTTTAAAATTAGAAATATCGTGCTTTTGTGAATACGAGTTCCTTACTCTGCAAGAATATTGCGAAGTCACTGCACTTTTAGCAGAGACCCTAAATATTTTACAAGGTGAAAACAAAGCTCTTTATGACGTTCATCTTCCTAGTCTAGTGTCACTTAAAAATAAGCTAAGTAAATTAAGTAAAAAGAAGTTTAAATGTGGCGGAGATATAATACTTCAAAGTGCCATTAAAGGTTTAGATAATAGGTTTAAACATCTTTTAACTTTAGAGGGTATCTATGCACTTTTAGGAGCAATTACACATCCTGAGTGTAAAGTTCGTTGGTTTCCGTTAGTCGAGTCAACGTCTGTGTTATCTAAACATGATATTAAACAACTGCTTATTTCGGATTGTGAATTATTTTTTTTTATTATTAGATATTATCGGACAGTCCGAATTAATGAATATTACAGATATTGGTACCGATAATTATAAGAAGGAAGTTAACAATAGCAGTTTACTTTATTTTAATGAAGAAACTGAAGGAATCACACAATCAGCTGACACTGAAAATAAAAATAAGATTCATCTTGAAATTTTACAGTATCTGGATGATATAGGACAAAACTTCCCCATGCTAGAAAGTTACCCTCTCATGAAGCAAGTGTCTTTTAAATACAATATTGCACTAGGTACCATCTTTAGCACCCGTCGTACGATTATTTTCATTCACTGCTTTGATTCGTGCAACCAAAAAACATGCCCTCTCAGACACACATTTTGAAAAGTTATTTGTAATGAAAAAAACTAGCCACTGATTTTTACGGAAAATTTCAATTTTAGGTAATTCTTTTTCATCTTCTTCAATAAGAATAATATTATTTTAAAGCTCAACAGTAAGATATTTTAAAAAATTTAAAAAAAAGTATAAAACGGGGTTGAAATATTATTATGTAAAACCAGCCTTTAACAAAAGCACTGCATACAAAAATACACTACAAAATGTGTGAAATGAAAACACTGAACACCTACGCGTGACATTTCCTGGTTTAATAATTATTTTAGCAGCAATAATTTTGAGGAAATACATATGATCTCTTACACTACTTTAAATTTGTCACCCCAGGGTAAGTAATGTACACTAAATTAAATTAGTTTCATTCCTAATTTTATGGTGCAATTTTTTATTACTAATTATTGTAATCACATATTATACGTTGTACTTGGATAGTTGCTTTATTTGTTTTGTTTCTTATATAATAAATTACATTGTTTTTTCTACAGGTGGGTTGGAATATATATAGTTGATTTCTTTTCAATTTCCTATTTTAAGTTTCGATATTATTTACATCGAAAGACTAATAACAGAAAAAAACGTGTTTCCTCGGATTTTATAAACAAATGTAATTGTAATTAGAAAAGTAATTGTCAATTACATTTTATTTGTAATTGTAATTAGAAGAAAAATTCCTTTCTTAATCTCTTGTACTTTGTAATTGTAATTAATTCCTTTTAAAAAAAAGTATTTTGTAATTGTAATTAATTACTATTTGAAAGTAATTGCCCAACTCTGATACTTGGATAGTTGCTTTATTTGTTTTGTTTTTTATATAATAAATTACGTTGTTTTTTCTACAGGTGGATTGGAATATAGTTGATTTCTTTCCCATTTCCTATTTTAAGTTCCAATTTGTATATTATATACAACAAAAGACTAATAACAGAAAAAAACGTTTTTCCTCGGATTTTATAAACAAATGTAATTGTAATTGTAATTAGAAAAGTAATTGTCAATTACATTTTATTTCTAATTGTAATTAGAAGAAAAATTCCTTTCTTAATCTCTTGTACTTTGTAATTGTAATTAATTCCTTTTAAAAAAAAGGATTTTGTAATTGCAATTAATTACTATTTGAAAGTAATTGCCCAGCTCTGTTAAGTAATAAAAAGAATTATAAACAACTCATGTAACTTGTAGTCAGTTAGGTAAGTTAAATTATGCATTTATTATATAAGCATATTGCAAGCAATATGTTATTGAGGTTGTGTCAAACTATTAATTTTGACAATTTACAAGGAATTCAAAGGAATGTTAAAATACACGCATCTTTCTCACTAATTTAGTGTAAGTACAAGATGAACAAGGTTTGTAGTAGTTTGACGAGAAAGCACCGATTTAAATCGTAGGTACACCAAGAGAAATGAGTTTCCGTATACTTAACGGAGATATAAGGTGGTATGGGCGTGTTTATTATGCATTAGTATATTGCGAACATGTCCATATATCACTTTATATCTCCGCGAAGTGTGCGGAAACTTATTTCTCTTGGTGTACGAATATACAAAATCCAAATTGAGAATGGAAAAGGAAAATTGGACTGAGAGTGGAGTGGTTTTTACATTGAATTTGTTAACTTCTTAGTGAAATATAAATTTTTCATTATGCAACACCATGTATTTTTATACGTTCTAATCATTTATTTTTAACTCTACATCCCATATATCTCGTTTTATATAGAAGAAATGTCAAAGAGGCGTTCAAAAATACCAGGAATATTCGAACAATACAAATACCTACTTAACACAATTGACTCTAATAGAATTTCTCATTGAATTTCTGAATCTTATGTATACTTACAACAGATAAAACAGAAGTCTACTTTCCTCGGTTGCTTTCTTTAATTTAATTAAATCTTTTTTTTTTAAATCGTGACGCAAAACAAGATCACAATCAATCTTGATCGTTTCTTTTTAAATGGGAATGGAGTTATCATTTTCTCAATGTTGTGGCTAAAATGCAAACAATGCGGCCGAAATCGATCGACATGCCCCAATAACCGTCCATAACATCATATAAATTCGATGCGGGTTTTAAATTGTTGGTCTGACTCTTACCAAACAGTACGTAAACGCATTAGCGAGGAGTTTTGCAGTTATTCTACGTTTGTGATATTTAGATATTATGCGGATATAATTTTCTTATAGACGCGGTGGGAGGTCTTATTATTAGATAGTCGTTATTTATACCAGTGTCGTTCAAAAATAAATACAAATATAGGTTTAAAGTTATTGTGTTACATATTTATTTACTATCAAAAGTCCTTGCGTTGTGGTATTCAAAACGTTTCTAAGCTTTAACCTTCTTCACGTAATTTGTTACATCGAAATATATTTTTTTTGTGTCAAAATCATTTATTAGTTTGCATATATGCTAATATCTAAATAAAATTTGATAGGAAATTGCTTCGAATATTTTGTGAATAAATACAGATACCATACGACTTTCTTCTTAGACGTAAGTACGTTCCGAAATGCTTATAAGTTGTTCAAATTAAGTTTTAAATTCAATATCTTCTTAATAAACTAAACCTTTGAGAAAAAGGGTTACTAAAATTATCCGAAATCCAGCTCAAAGTACTTTTAATTTCTTATAGAAAGCATAATTTGCGAAATATTTGCGAGAAACTGTTATTCGATAACAGTAAAAGTGTTACTTTCGGTTTAAATTTTTAATTTTTTTGTACAAAAATTATTCCAACTGCTTCTTTAAATATTTCTGTGTTCTTAGAAAATCTGTATAGGATGCAAAATTTGCAAAAAAAATGTTATTTGGTAGGAGTAGAAGTATACTACTTTCGATCAGAATCTTTAAATTTCTTTTATACAAATATTGTTCCAAATCTAGCTTTTATTTAATACCTTTGCACATACTGTGTGTCCAAAAAGTCTGGAAACACCCAAATAGAATCGAAACGGATGACTTTTGAGAAAAATGCAAAAACAGGTCAATTAGTATTTTCAAAAAACTACTGGTTGGAATTTTTGATGACCTTGAAAAAGTTATGATGTCATCAAAAAAAATTTAAATGGCAACGTCGCATTTTTAATTTTATTTTTGATAGATCTTTTAATTGTCTAAACGACAGACAAAAAATTTTTCATTCTACTTAAGAAAAATTTTGAAAAAAAAATCATTATAGAAAACAAAGAAAATTTTAATCGTCGAAATCAGCAAAAACTCTTACAATAAATGTTCAAAATGTTGTCCTTGAGCATCTTGGCAATACCCTAAACGATAATAAAATTCATTTTGAACGTTTTCTATTATTTCAGGAGTGATCTGTTGACGCAAGTCTTCCAAATTTTCAGGTTTAGTTGCGTATACCTCATTTTTTAGGTAACCCCACAAAAAATAATCAATAGGCGTTAGATCTGGCGACCTAGCCGGCCACTTGATAGCCCCCCTCCTGCCAATCCATCTGTTTGGGAAAGTATTCTCGAGATAATGCCGAACATTTCCCGCATAGTGGGGTGGAGCCCATCTTGTTGAAACCAAATTCTTTGGCTGGGCAAATTAGGATCTTCATGGTTCGGAAATATTTCTGCTAATGACGGAATTAAATAATTTTGTAAAAAATCCAAATACATTTCCGCCGTCAGGTTACCGTTGAAGAAAAAAGGCCCTATAATTCTGTTACCAATTAAACCAGCCCATACATTTAATTTCTGAGGATACTGAGTTCGTACCTCTCTCATCCAGCGTGGATTTTGGCGTGCCCAGTACCTGCATTTTTGTCTATTAACAGTCCCATCTAATGTGAACGTAGCTTCATCTGAGAATAAGATATTTCTGATAAAAAAACGGATCATTCTCACACATAGGCATCAGTTGTTCGCAAAACTGTACACGCCTGTCGAAGTCGTCTTCAGACAGCTCATGAACCAAACAGATTTTGTAGGGATGATACTTAGTTTTCCGGAAAATATTACCAATTGTACTCTTCGACACGTTAAACTCCCGAGCAAGCTGCCGTGTACTAGAATTTGGAGTTTCCTCTACTGACAATAATACGTCGAGTTGCGTATCTTCTGCGATCTTTGGACGATCACTTCTAGGGCGATCTCGAACATGGCCTTCTTCTTGAAATTTTTTGTGAATCTTACTCACTGCAGAAATACTAATTGGGGCACGCTCCGGATGTTCTGTATTAAATAAGTCGCAAACTTCTCTAACTGAACGAGCCCTATCCCCAAAACCAATCATCATCATATACGTTCCCTCTCACTTAAAACCATTTTTAAACAGATTTTTTTAACTTACGCACAATTCGTATTTGACAGAATGTCACAAATAAAACAAAATGTGTTTGAAAAATAATCGACTTTTAAGCCAACTATGTTTTTTTTAAAGACAAACTTTTCCAATTTCGAAGAAGTAATTAAATTTTTCTCGGTCATTTTCTTAAGTAAAATGAAAAAAAATTTTACATTCATTTAGACAATTAAAAGATCTATCAAAAATAAAATTAAAAATGCGACGTTGCCATTTAATTTTTTTTTGATGACATCATAACTTTTTCAAGGTCATCAAAAATTCCAAACAGATACCATCAGCCAGTAGTTTTTTGAAAATACTAATTGACCGGTTTTTGCATTTTTCTCAAAAATCATCCGTTTCGATTTTATTTGGGTGTTTCCAGACTTTTTGGACAGACTGTATAATAAATCTATGTAGAAAGCTGAATTTGCGAGATATTCGCAAAACCTGCTATTCGATAAGAGCAAAAGTGTTACTTCATGTCCGAATTTTGTAATTTTTATCAAGTGCTTTTTTTTTAACGCGGAACATAGGGATTTGCGTGCTAAAAGATTTACCCCATGTTAACTTTTTTTGCAGTATAAATAATAAAAATAAATGTAATTTTACACAATATGGGAAAAAGTATTGAATTAATTAACATAAAAATAATTTAAAGAAAATTTTCATCAATGTTTGCCTTTGGCAGTTGCACAATATTCTAACGGATCGTAGGAATTTCTACGAGTGTTGTGCAATAGGCGCAAGGTAACGGAGTTGCAAGAGTCTGTAATTCTTCCTCTCAGCTCTTACAGGTTTTCAGGTTTCTCTCGGATATTGTCGTGCACTTTACTTGATACATCACCCCACAAAAAAAACGAGTGAAGTAAGGTCTGAGTTTCTGGCAAGCCATCTAAATGGTCCATTACGGCCGATCTAACTGTAGGGAAAACTTAGGTTCAAAATTTGATGATTGTGGCAGCACTAAGGGTTTGGTCTTGCTTGAATATTATTTACCCACATGCTCGCAACTCATCCAGGCGGGGTCCTACTTCTATCTGAAGCAGATCTAAATATTTCTGTTGATTTAAATTCCCGCCGATAAAAAAATGTCCCCAACGTGTTATTCCCCACTATTCCCACCCAAAAATTAACTTTCTGAGGCCACTGCGTGTTAGTCACTCGATTCTTGTAAGGATTTTGACGTTGTTTTGCTTGTCTACCGTCCCATCCGGAGCATATGGACACTCAGCAGGAAACACGATTCTTTTTGTTCTTTTCGGTCTTAGCGCTTTGTGGTAACTGTTTTCTGAAATTTGGAACTGGTCGGTAAGCATATTTAAGCTTGTGAAGCCCTCGTTTTGAACCATCAAATAAATGTTTGTTTTGGTTTCTTCTGTAAGATAGACTTCTAATACGTTTCTTGTGGTTACAATTTCCGCAGTCTGTGCCTTGGAAATCATTGTAAATTCGCGACACTGTCAAAATACTTAAAACTGGCCGAACAGGACATGCTGCAGCAAAGTTATTAACAATTTCTCTGTAGGACATTCCTTGGATACATGCCGTAACAATTTCATCTCGTTCTACAACTGCGTACACAGACATTTTCTTCGTAAATTTACTTGTTACTTTGCTTGCCATCTAGTATGAAATGCTTAAGCTACCTTGATTTCATTACTGAATTTTGTGCGAATTAATTTCAACTGAAAACGAAGAAATAAGTAAAAGGAACATCTTTATGACATTAAAGCAATGTACAATTGGTAGTAAAATATTTGATTTATTAAATGAAATAGTAATTTCTTTCAAATTGGTCCCGAAACAATAGTTAGCATGGGGATGAATTTTTAGCACGCAAATCCGATAGGTGGCGCTGAAGTCAAGTTATTAACAAATTCTCTATTTATGGACCAACATGATTCATATTCACAATATATGTTGGCTTAGTGACAAAGAGAAAATCACAAATTTGGACACGATAGATGGCGCTGTGCACTGTCAAAAATGCCTGCATAATTTCATTATATGTATATTCATTAATGATTATCTAATTTGTATTGGGATTAAAGAAAAGGTCATAATTGATAATATACTATGCGATATACAAATACATAGTAAATAACAAGTACTAATTGTGTATTATGAATTTTGCTACCCCCACTTCTTGTCAGGATTATCCTGGCAGAAAGAAAGGCACAAATGGCGCTAACGACAACTAGGATAATGTCATCCGTCGAAAATTAGAGAAGTGCCCGTATGTCGGAGTTTCACACCTGTAGCATCGTCCAATTAAATTTGTGAACGTTTCGGAAATTTATTGTGTCACCTTCAACCTGCCTTAGCTTTCTTCCCTAGTGTGCGTTGGAAAAGATGGGGTGGAGCCTATGCCTCTAACTCTACGTTTTAGGGGATGGGTCACTCAGATTACTGAAGGTGGATGACTCTTAGGCGCCAGCTGTCATTCAATTTCAGGCCCACTCCAATAAGTTACTTATTCCGACAGCAAAAATAACTCAAGTACATTAGGTATAGTAAGACATTCATACACAATATAAACAACAATAACAAGTTTAATATAATAGTTTTGGAATTATAGAATGCCAAGATGCAACATGAAAATTATAAAAATTCCACAAATGGGTGGATCACCCTATATATAATACAAATTAATTATAAAAAAAAACATCTATCTAAGATTTAAACATCTATGCCACGCAAATAGAGCATAAATGCGCTTAACAATTAAATTAATTAAACTAAGTAACTGACTAAAATTTAATTAAGCTAAGAAATTATAATGAATAATGAGTAATTAATTAACTTACAAAAGAAATTAAGGCAGAACGAGATCTCGCATCATACTTAAGCCCCTACAGTCATTACATCCTGTAGATGTGTATTTTTAAAAGTAGAACAAATAATTAGTTAGCTATAACACTTCTGAGTACCAAAAATCAATTTAAAACTACAAAATTAGGTTACGTTCCTGACGGAAATTAACTAGCAATTAAATTGGATAACTACTCAAAACGTAAATGAAAGTGAAAGTGAATTTACAGATATGAGCACAACGTCTTCTAATGAAATTAATTAAGCAAATCAGATCAATAGGTTTACAAATAAGAATAATTAAAGATACGTAACTTAACAGTGTATTTGAGGCGGATGGGTCAGATACAGTTAAACGCCCACGTGGTGCGGAAGATAGGCTAACAAGATGGCGGCATTACTTCCGGAATTCCAAACGTGTTCGCACACAAATGCAATCGACAGTACGATATAAGATAAAAAGCTAAAAGGGAAAATATACGAAACAAGGCATTAGTTAGGAGAAAGAGAAATTAAGAAACTTAGACACTCACCGATCCAGGAGTATACTTCAACCAATATGAAAATCCTGCACTATGCAGTAGGAAACTAATTAACTACTAAAAGTTTAATTTATCACTGTTTAATCATGCACGATTTATTGTGTGAATTATACAGTAAATAGGCAAAACAGACCATTGACACCAATTGAAGTGAACAGATCGCTTCTTAAATCCACTCAACGGTTCGATTGATATTGAACGAGTGAATATGACACGGTCACAAGGTTGCGATAGAAAGTGACAAGCGACATCTAGCAAGTTGGAAGAGAATTGTTACATAAAATATTTAAAAGTTAAGGGACCAATTAATAAGAACCAACGAAAGAAATAATGAAATAGAAATAATCGAAGATAATTATGCAGCGACGTCTTTCTAAATGCTACGCACACACAGGAGATGGCGCCAGCATGTCTAACTTGACCTAGAAATTAAAGAAAAAAAAGGTAAACTTGAGGTAATTAACATAAGAAAACAATCTAATTATTCCCAATAACAATTAAAAATAATTCGAAAGGAAATGTGCAACTTCATTCGAACATTAAAAGAAAATTCTACATTCCACAGAAAATATTTATACGTAGTTCCAATAGTAACAAAAGATTATTCAAGGTGTAATCTAATATGTACGAAATTATTCAAGCCAAGTATACAGCGTCACTCGGTGGAAATGCAACAAAATGATAGAATGCTGATAAGGTATAAGATACACAAAAAAAAAGGTGTAACAATTTTGCAACGGAATGTTCTTTAAAATATAAGCAAAGGTACATAATATGTAATGTATTTTTTAAGTTAGAGCATGCGCATCAAAACTAGTCGCCATTAATTCTGTTTATTCCTACATAACTGTGATGACAAAGAAATAGTGTCTGTGTTTTTTTATTGTTATAGCAGTTGAAAAATATATACTAACTACAACAATGATTACGTGGAGAATATGCAAATCTAACTGTGCAACAACAGAGAAAATACGATTTACATCAATATTTACTTAGAAATTGGAAAAACGTTTCTTTCTATTTCACATGAGAAATGTAATATGATATTTATAACAGATATAAGCAATCATCTAGTAAAACAGTTTTTTAAAACATATGAAAAAATTAAAAACTTCTTGAATAATAAATCAAAACACTGGATGAAAATGGAAGCGCTTCTACTAAAGAAATTTGCAATTACAAAATATCTTCAGGAGGACTTTGGATGCTATTTACAGATTTACAGAGGTAAAATAGTTATTAGGTTTACATGATTTTTATAAAAAAATATAAAATTTATTTGTAGAATCTGTCAGAAGGTGTAAGTGAGGCTAACCTGCCAGCTGTACCATGTCACAAAGGTAAATTTGCAAATATAGTCTTGTACGTAAAATGTCTTTTATTCCCTATTGTCAAAGCAATTAGTATAGCAGAATAATTTTACTGTAACCTTTTTTCTCGGTGTACATTTTGCTAAATATGGTTTTATATTTTATTCAGGACAAGAATATATCCCGTCTGTATACTTTATTTATATGGATCATCAACTAACAAACTTGGACGCTTACGAAAATTTCTAATGTAGTGTAGCGTAGTGCAACCCTAGAACTAATGCAAAGGGTGGTACTGAAAACATATCCAGACAGCGGAACAAAATCAAAAAAAGTTAATTCGTTTAGAAAGAAGGTTTTTGGTGTTAGGAATAAATACAGAGATTTTTAATTTTACTTGAATACATATTTTAAAATTACTTTACGTTTCAGTATATACAGGATGGCTGACAAAAAACGCCCCAAGCCGCAGCTCCGTTATTTACTATCTGATTTTAAAAAACGAAATATCAAATAAAATGGTTAAGTAAATACTATCAATTGGCGTAATCAAAATATTATTAGGAACAAAAAGTTTGAGAATGCGATAGTCAATTTTTTTTTAAATGGCAACGAATATTTTTAATTAATGTTTCGGATAAAGAATGTTTTCCTGATTTTGATGATGTATAACACGTCAATTTTTCAACATAAGTTTTAAGTGTGGCGTGGTAAGCAATCAAATGCACCAAGTAATAAGTACTCTCAATTAGTATGTCATTGTGACATTTGTGTATCGGTGTGACATTAGCTCAACGTTCTGATTCTTTCTGTGATTTTAATTCATCATTATCATGGATAGCAATCAACTGACCGACATGTTGCAAGAAAATATGGAGCCTTCAAAATGCCAAAAAGTAACAGTCGACAGTTTAAGGAAAATACAGAACTGGATGTTCTTTTATGTGTGGAAGAAAGTCCATGGACTTCTATTCGGAGAATTTCAAATGAGGCCGGCGTATCGCACCAGACAAAACAAGCGATACTCAAAAAGAACAAGTTCATACCATACATCTCTCAAAAAATACAAGCACTATTGGAAAATGATCATGGTCGAAGAATGCAACTTTGCAATTTTTTCATAAATGTTACACAACGAGATCGTAATTTTTATCGAAAAATTATTTGGTCGGACGAATGCTGTTTCAGTAATAATGGCATTTTTATCAGAAAGAACAATCGATTTTGGAGCCAAGAAAACCCAAGTATTATAATTGAGAATAATTTTCAGCAAAGATTCAGTTTAAATGTATGGTGCGGTTTTTGGGGTGATCGATTTATTGGCCCATTTTTCATAGATAACATCTTAAATCAAGCAAGATACCATCAACTATTGCGTGAAAACATTACAAACTTTTTAGATGATTTGCCAATTGCCGAGCTAAACAGAATGTACTTTCATTATCCTCATAATGCCTTAATAAATGTTGAATGGTTAAATGCGACATTTGCTGAGAGGTGGATAGGGACCAATGGACCAATTCAATGACCCGCTCGTTCGCCCGACCTTACACCGCTGGATTTTTGGTTATGGGGCTATCTCCAAGATTGGTTTTATTTTACTAGTCCGGAAAATATAGACATTTTACGGCAAAGAATTCTGAATTTTTGCCGCGAAATACCTCCTAATTTTATACTCAACGCCACTAATGGAGTAATTAGAAGGTGTCAGCTATGTCTTCAACAAGGCGGCAGACAATTTGGACAATATTTGTAGATAAGTTTCCTATTTATTTGTAGTTATTTAAAATTTCCATTCCAATAAAATGTTATTAACCCACGGCACACTTGAAACTTATGTTGAAAAATTGACGTGTCATATATCATTAAAATCAGGAAAACATTCTTTATCCGAAACATTAATTATAAATATTAGTTGCCATTTAAAAAAAAAATTGACTATCGCATGTTCAAACTTTTTGTTCCTAATAATATTTTGATTATGCCAATTGATAGTATTTACTTAACCATTTTATTTGAAATTTCGTTTTTAAAATAAGATTGTAAATAACAGAGCTACAGCGTGGGGCGTTTTTTGTCAGCCACCCCATATATTGGCCTTATTGGAACTTAGTTTAGATTTTGTTTACAATAACTTGTCTATTCTCGGTTTTCATTGTTTACCAAAATTAAAAATAAAATATATTTGTACTTTATAAAAATTATTTTTAGTTTATTATCCAACCAATCCTTAAATCTAATTACAGAAAAACATATTATATAATTTCTATAATTTACCAAATAAAATGTAACACAATAGAATAACTATTTAGCATCCAGACTGAATTTATAAATAATGTTTTATTGTCGATGATTCGTTTTATATTACAAAAGACGTCATGTATATCAAAAGCTGCATATACTGAATACATAAATTTTATAATTGTTATGACTTAGTAAATATTATATCTGATACAACTATTGATTTTTGATTATTATGTGTTTTTGAATAGTCAATCATTTTACCATGTAAATGTACTGCATATTTGATGCAAAAATTTTACCATGTAAATAATCATAGTCCATTATGAATATTTACTCTGTGAATGTGCATATGTAATTATGTAATTTCACAGAGAAGTTTACCCTAACTAATTATACAAATTTACTATGTAAATTTCAGTAAGCAATCATTTAAAGCAATTCCATAATATATCAAGTAAATTTAAAAATTTTATTTAATATTTTCTTACGAGTTAATAATAAATTTTATATTTATAGAAAAAGCTGTTTTTCACTAAGGCAAAAAGACCCATCTCCGATATGAATTTTAAAAGATTTGTTTATAAAATGTTTTTCAAATTCACTCTCTAGTACTTTTATGTTCTTTAGAAATTTGTCTAAACTTAGTAGTTGACGAAATATTAGTAAATTCTGATTTTTTTACTGATGTAAACACTGCTTCTGGTCAATCGATTTTACTGAAAATCTAAACATATCTCAAGAGGAAGATCATACTCGTAAATATAACATTTGGTATTGATAGTTGTAGCTGTTTGGCCGCTATAGTGGTCACACACACATAGAGCGAGAAAGAGAGAGAGTGAGAGACACTGTGTGTAGTGAAATCTGTATAAAGGTTCACTATTTCTTCACTCTAATGTATTTTTGCATTGAAAGCTGTTATTATTTTTAATTTTTTGTCCCATGCCAAAATGACAATGGCAATGGCATCACCGATTTCGTAAGAAGAGAAGATATTTTGACGTTTCTTTTAATTTCTTTAATAAATAGTCATATCCCTTTTTACAATCCTTGACGTTCATTTTTAAACAGTATCGTATTCCATGGACTGTTCTCAATTGTATTTAGATTGCTCGTTAGTAAAAATAAAAAAAAACTGTGTTGGGAGAAGGAACGACCTATACTTACTGCGTTCGGTTTTTACATAGTTGACGCAAGGAAATTTTATGGGATTTGTTGTCACGTGACACAGATTAATTATGTTCCTCCCTCATTTCCGAACGGACAGACGAAAACATAACCTCAGAAAAAAAATTTGACCATTTGACAGTGATTTGATGTTTACATCGCCAAAAAACCGTGCAGCGTTTTAAAATTGAATAGTGCCGAAAATGAATGCCAGAGTAATTGAAAACGTAATTCATTTTGGATATGAGTTGTTTTTTTTAAATGACGATGATGACGACGAACGACTAGAAAAAATCGCAGAAATAGAAAATTTTGCGGAAGAAATAGTCCCCAATTTTGCAGATCACCAATTTAAACAACATTTTAGAATGAGTCCAACTACTTTTGAAGATTTCTTAAGAAAATTGCATGCAGTTTCATTCCAGGATGTAACGGTTGGTCATCCCAAATTGCTTTTAGAAAAACAGGCTATGATGTGCATATGGTATTTAGCAAACCTAGAAAGTTTTCGGTAGTTTATTTGTATCTTTCTTTTTTCAAGTATTCAAATTACAACTGAATTTTTAGGTCAGTTTCCAATAGGTTTGGAGTAAGTAAATCCACAGCATGGGATGTGTTAGCAAGAATGGGGCAACTTATTCTTAGAGTCAACAGAGTCTTTAAGATTATAAGTTGGCCTTCTCAACCAAAAGCCTTAAAAATTATAAATGCTTTTCAAAACATAAATGGATTTCCTGGTAAATGCATTCAGTGATTTAAAATAACATTTACATAGAAAGTTTTTTATGAATACTATCATTGCAGGTGTATTGGGATGCATAGATGGCAGTCACATTAGAATATTACCTCCCAAAGAAAATCACAATTCTTACATAAATAGAAAAAAATTTCATTCAATTTTATTGCAAGGTGTTTGTGATGATGAAAAACTGTTCATTGACGTGTTTGCAGGACTACCAGGTTCTTGTCATGACGCCAGATTATTTGAAATTTCAGACCTCCACGAAAGAATTAATAATAATTCTGTAGAATTCCCAAATGATAGCCATGTTATTGGAGATTTAGCTTACACTTTAACAAAAAGTCTCATAGTAGGCTTTAAAAACTTTGGAAATTTAACAAATCGTCAAAGAAATTTTAATAATAAACTTTCTCAATTGAGAGTGAAAATTGAGCACGCCTTTGCACTTCTAAAAGGACGATTTAGAAGGCTGAAATACATGGAAACAGTTAGACTAGATTTGATTTGTATGTTTGTCATTGATGCATGCATTTTACATAATCTTACAATTTTAAATGGTGATTCACCAGATGATGTTATGAATGTCCGAGAAGAAATTGATGAAGAGAGGCGGAATGGAGTTCTTGAAGATGCAGAAATGAATGTAGAGAGAAACAGGGGAGTAGCATTTGAAAAACGAAATTTTATAATGAACATTTTACATATGCAATAAACGTTACAAAAATACTTGTTATTTTAGTATTACACTTTTGTATTTCGTCAAAGTGGAGTTAAATAATAATGGAAACTCAAAATAATTTCACAAAATAATAAAACTAAAGTGTCTGTTATAAAGTGAATATAAGTATCAAACAAAATATTATAACATGATTATAAAAAAAGAACTATAAAAAAAAAAATAATTTCTCATAAAATAAATAGAACTATAAAACATAAAAAAAAAAAAAAATATCAGAAAATAATGAAATTAAAAACAGTTTCTCTTAAAAAGTAAATATAAATATATGTAAAACAAAATAGTAAGATGCAAATCCTCAATTTTCTCCATCTTTTTGTAGCCCATTCACTAGTTTTTCGAAAAGAACAAGATATTTGTCTTGTCTAGCCATCTTTTCTTTATGTCTTCTTTCAACAGCATTTTCTATACTTTTGCGTTTTTTACTAAAAGTACTCTGAAATTCAGAAGTAGAGGGCAAGGTGGAAGAAGCAGAATCAATATTGGAGTCTTCCTCATGTTCTAAAAGCACTCTGTCAGATTTGAAAAAACTTTGCATTTCGCATATCTTACCTTTTGTTCCATTTTTTATTAACCCGCTAAAACTGCTACAAATTGCAACTGGATTGATTTCTGGTTTTTTGTGTAAAACAGTGTCCATCATTTCTAAAAAAAGCCAGTCTTTTTTACTATTGCCGGAAGTACTATTATGTTTTTTCACTTTTTTATAACTTTCAACCAGCCCTTTCCATTTTGTATCACATTGTTGGGCAGTTATAGTAATTTTCATTGTCTCGGAAAGCTTGTCTGCTATTTTTTTCCATACCAATTTTTTGATAGATTTCTGGAATTCATTATCGAATTCCTGAACCAAATTCATTAATGAACAAGTATTTTGATAAGACCATATTTTTGCTGTTGTCTCTGAAAAAAAGAATTTCCACATTGGTGAGAAAAAAATTGTATACGAAATATTGCTTAAATTTCTTTTTTTAAAACAAAGAAAAAGATACTAACCACTTTTATTTGGACTGGTTTCTGTGTTTTCTATTTCTTCTTCTAATTCTACTACTTGATAAAGTTTAGCTGAAAATAACAAAATAGTTTAACAAAATAGCATTTTTCTTTTATTCTAATTCATTGAATACATTATCGACAGTTTTACTTACTTTGGGGATTCAAATATAAAATTTGGCCGTTTTCCAACTGAATTAAATTCTCCATTTTGTCACCGCAATAATGTTATGGTTAACACCTTTTGCGTTTCGCGCCTTTCAAGCCCTACCACACCCGATATATCTGAAACCTCGGTTAAAAACTAGCGAGCAAAAAGACGTCCTCTCTTTACTTCGTCTGCCAATTTCCGAACGCTGTGAGCAACTGTCAACTTTCTTTTTCGTAATAAACGAACGGTCAAGAGCATCGTAGATGATTAAAATGTAAAAAACGAACGCGACTACTGTTGCCGTAACATTGACAAGAATATCCATATGATGTCACCTACATCCAATCAAAAAGCTCCTGTACAAATCTGTTGTCTCTAACTGTTAAAGCATGTGTCAGTGTGTATTTATATATATGTATATAAAGTACTCCATAACTATACGTCTATATATATATATATATATATATGTAAAAACGGTTTTTATTGCTGGTTGCACTTCTCACATATTCGTTCCTAACTCAATTAGGACGACTTACTGTGTTATTAGAGAACAACAGCACATTTAATAGCTGAGTTCCGCCAAGAACTTGTGCGTGTATTTTTAGTATAAAATGTAATTGTACTCGTCTCCTGACGTAAATAACAATAGTAAAATTAAATTGATGGTCATCCTCATTAAAAATTCTTATGTTTCATGAACCGAGTGAGAAAAGTATGCATATTATGAGGTTGACTAATATAAGTGAATTTGTATAGATTTTTAGAATGAAAATACAAAATTAATAGTTGTAACTATACATATTCTAGTAGAACAAATATTTAGTAATAAATAAGACGAGCTTTATGAATATCAGAATCTATTCTTTTACATTCTTATACGTAGTATAAGGAAGTATTGTGATGATGAAAATTTTCGACCTCGAGATTTTTGCATATTTCCACGTTTTGAAGTCCCCTGATACCGAAAAAGTGGTTTTAAAAAAATGTCTGTGTATCTCTGTCTCTCTGTTTGTCTGTGACCACGATAGCGGTCAAACCGCTATAGGTATCAATTCGAAATTTTATATATACGAATATAATCTCCCTCTTGAGATCTGATTAGATTTTCAATAAAATCGACAAACCAGAAGTAGTAGTTTACTTCAGTGAAAAAATCGAATTTTGCGAATTATTCGTCAACTGCTAAGTTTAAACAAATTTGTAAAAAAATCATATATACTCAAAATTAAATTTCAGCAAAATTTTATTAAAAAAGTTTTTCGACATTCCTATCGGAAGTAGGTCTTTTACTCTTATCTAAAATCAGTTTTTTGCGAATATTTCGCAAGTCATGCTTTTTAGACAGGTACGTTACGGGTATAAAAGTATTTAATACATAATTTTCAATATCTTTTGTATAAAAAAAAATTTCAAAATTCAGACCGGAAGTACCAATTTTACTCTTATCGAATAGCGATTTTTTGCAAATATGTCGTAAATTATGCATTCTATATATATTTATCAAGAGTACAAAAGTATTTAGTGCTAGATTTGCAATATTTTTTGTATAAATGAAATTTCAAAATTCGGACCGGAAGTAACACTTTTACTCTTAGGGAGTAGCACTTTTTTTCGAATATCTTGCAAAGTATGTATTCTACAGCGATGTATTAAGAGAATAGATGTAATTAGAATAGGATTTTGAATAATTTTTGTGTGCAAAATTCTTAAAATTGTATAGTTTGAAACGCTCATACGTATAAGAAAGTCGTGTGGTTGCTACACCTCATTTTTTTCTATTAACTTATGTCTTATAGGTCTGTATGTTCCAACTAAGTTTTCTTTTGGTGTTAATAACTATTAAAGGAAAAAAAAACTTAAAAATGCAAATAAAAAAATTCTTATAAGTATGAAAGTGTTACTTCCGATCCGATTTTTGAAATTTTATTTATACAAAAAATATTCCAAATCCAACTCTAAATACTTTTGTACTCTTCATAAATATATATAGAATGCATAATTTACCACATATTTGCAAAAAATCGTTATTCGGTAAGAGTAAAAGTGATACTTCCGGTCCGAATTTTGAAATTTTTTTTATACAAAAGATATTGAAAATCAAGTTCTAAATACTTATGAATTCTTTATAAGTTAGTCTAAACTTAGTAGTTGACGAAATATTGGCAAAATTCGATTTTTTCACTGAAGTAAACTACTACTTCCGGTCCGCCGATTTTACTGAAAATCTAATCAGTTCTCAAGAGGGAGATTATACTACTAAATACAAAATTTGGAATTGATATCTACAGCGGTTTGACCGCTATCGTGGTCACAGACACACAGACAGACAGACACACAGGCATTTTTTAAAAAACACTTTTTCGGTATGAGGGGACCTCAAAACGTGGACATCTGCAAAAATCTCGAGGTCGAAAATTTTCATCATCACAATACTTCCTTATACTACGTATAAGAAAGTAAAAAGGATTTCAATGCTTGAGATATAATAATAATGATAATAATAATAATGTTTATTATCAAGTAAATAACTAAATTGCCAAAGAACTACACAAGGGAATGCAATCTCAAGCTAAATCCAGCAAAAACTGTTCTATTTTCCTTGAGTCTCGATCATGTTAAACTCAAAAACTAGTCCTAATCTAAGCTTAATTAAATTTAACTAAAATGTAACTAGAATTAAAACTGAAGACTAAAACACTAAATAGAAAACTAAAAAAACTGAAAAAACTAAAGTACTAAAAAATTCGGCAGCGTACAGACGGAATACATTGAATGAATTGCAATATACAACTGAAAGTGACGAATGATAATGTGCACATGATCAAAGTTAGAAAACGAAAGGAACACGTGTCTAGTGAAGCTATCGCGACATCAACAGAAACTTAAGCTCGCGTTTAAATATCTCCAGCGGCAATAACTTGAAATGTAAAGGCAATGCATTGTATTTAGTGTAAACCTGAAACGAGAATGATTTTGAAACAGGGATGATCTGTGTAAGGGCGGAGAAATTAATCCACGAAATCTTGTATTAATACTGTGCACGTCAGACCAATATCTGATTTTGTAATATAGGTATGGAGGAGACCTGTACAGCATTATCCGATGGAAGAGAGACAGAGCCAAGCACTCCCTGCTGTCATGCATGTTAAACCACCTCGTCTCCCGAAGCTTATGGCTAACGTGATCACATCCATGTACCGAAGACATGCATTTTGTATTTTTTGGATACGACCCTGTGTTAGCTGATCCAGGGCCCCATGATAAATTGCAGAGCAATATGTAAACCGTCATAGAACGAAAGTGTCGCAAAGATATTTTTTTATTGACTTATTTAAAATATCTCTGTAAGGAGATTGATGTAAGCTATTCTGATGTACTTCGAAATTTGAGATGGAAATTTGAATGTATTATCTGTTATGGACGTTTATTATTATTTTTCTTTTATTCGTTTTTATAAAGTAATATTCTCTGTTCTATGTAAAACGTATATATGTTTAGTTTTAATTTCAATTTGCTTTATTTTACAAAGGTACAATTAATTAGAACATGTATATTTCTCTGTATAAGTGCTTACAGTCATTTTATTTCTTCATAATCGTAAAATAATGTATATTTAAAATTAAATCTGGAAAGACCAACAGGGACATCAGTCTCCTAATGTAATCTCTTTCTTAGAAACTACTCTATTGTCCGTTCTAGAAAATCGGTAAAATGCCTTGTCTAAATTAGCATTTATTTTCTTTCTTTTATTAGCATCATGCCGTTGTAGTACTTAAAAATACATAAACATCTGCCGGATTTCAGAATCATAGATATTCTGTAATTGAAGAAACCCGTAAACGCACAGCAGGGCTCATATATTTATATTAGATAATTGTATTGCTATTTGCTCCTTCCGAGAACCTTTAATGAAACTTACAACCCATTAATGTTCGGTGTTTCCAGACAACAATAGAGGAGGTACGGTTTTGTAAACTTACCACCCCACTAAATACTGAATTTGTTTGTAACAGAAAATTAAAATCAGTTTATCAAGGAAACTCAACTTGTTAGCAGTTAGCTATCATGTATATACGGTTCAACATACCCAATGCAAGAAGCCTACATTTATTCGCATCGTTATTTTATTAAATTGTAAATAAAATTGTATATAACATTGTAGTGTTATTTCATCTGTGAATAACCACGTATAACGTAGATTCTGCTAAAATACCTACAGGCTTTTGCAGGTCCAAACAGAATATAGTGAGATTTTTAGGGATTTAAATGAAGACAATGGTTAATTGAAATTTTATATAAAGAATCAAGAACAGTACAACTGTGTATTATCGGCATACGTATGTGTGTTACAGTGTTTAATGTAAGACCCCTGGGGACTTCCCCGCGAAACAGCAAGATATTCCGATACACCGCCATCCAATTTGACAGCCTACCTGCGATTAGACAGATAGTTTTGTAACAGAGTGATTGCTGCATCACCCAAGCCTATATATTGTAATATAGATCCAAGAATACCATGGTCAAGCGTAATGGGCTAAGCCTGTTTCTACTATTATGAACAATTCTATTCGATGGTTTCACAATTTCTAATATTCGTTTCAAAAGAACAGAGTTGAAAAAGTGATGTCATTGTCATAATCTGAGTTTGATCCTCCTCTGGTAACGACCGGTGTTAAATATCTCTTTCCCTTTTATATATAATTCTAAATTAAGATTGTCCTTGTTTCCTTGTTGACATAAAATTTAACGTAATTAATATAATAGTAATTTACTAGATCGTAATTATTATAATACACAATACGACAATTCCAATTTCGTACAATGCGGCTTGACAGATATGAATATAATAATTATTTTTTTTTGAACAATATGTCAACAGCAAGGTCTGAAAACCATTGTAGTCATAAATAGACAGGTAACACAAAAACAAGATTAATGCGCTACCTATATACAATAAATAAATTAATATGTCCTTGCTTGTTTAAATGGCAATTAATTAATCCTCTAATGGTATACGAAACACAAAACGACAGGGCAACAAATTTAATATCCAGCATCCAGCGAGTTCGTGTGTATTGTGTAATAATAATAATACCCTGTTCAATTGTTCATGACCAACGTCATACGCGCAGGACGGGTGTTGTGCTTCTTGTATGTATGTACCTACGTTCCGGGAGGCAAATAACCGGAACAAATTCCGCGGACATCCGTTCAATGTCGACTATCGTCGTGATCCTATCTTTTTCCTTTCCGTATCTCCGTCTCGATCGCACCCCATACGCACCAGTTTCTCACAGTTCGACCCAATATAATTCGAATATTCCCTGATTATATTAAAAAATAATTGACCTAGCCGGTTGCGTTTTGTGTTTAGGGTGGCCACCAAGGCGTGACCGAACACTTATGTTCACGTATAAAAATCACAAGCATTTATTTTTAATGCACAGTATGTATAGTTGTGCGTGTATGTTGCTGCCAGGGAAATTTCATACACACTCCGTTTTATGTCTAATTAGTAAATACACGATTAAATTTTAATTGTGAGGTAAAATTGTAATTGGAGTGCACTTAGACCATTCCTCGGTTGGTAGAGCTTTAATATCATTTTCTAATACTATTAGATATTATTAGATCAGTGTTTTTTTAACTTTTTTAAAGCGCCACCCCCTTTTGTTAATAAACTTGTTCGTAGGACCCTCTTTTTCTACCGCCTTATATGGACAACTTTTTTTAGTATTGAAGATGCAGGATCGGTTAATTTTCAAACATGCTCAGAAATTTGAGGGGTGTTCGATAGTATTTTCAGATTTGTCATTTATTATCAACTTTTGAAAATTGCTGCAATTTTCTGTTATATATTATCTTCCTAATCATTGAAGATCGAACAAAACTAACTATCGTAAATCGGGCTACTTTGCACAGGTTTTTGAACGTTTTATGATAAAATTCTTTACAGGAATATGATATTCACAAAAGATTGTCTATAGTTAAGACAATATAAGTCTTGTCAATACGTATATATAATAAAATGAAATAAATAGTGGCTACAACATACATATATTTAAAAAAAAAGACATGGCAAAATAGCCCCAGGAAATGGGGCTACTTTGCTAAGTAATCACTTTTTAATGAAAAGCTGATTTAGCCCTTTAGTAGGAGCTTCTTTGTCTGTTTATAGTCGAAAACCCCAGTCTTAAAGCACGCACTATTAATGAAAACATATATTTGAGGTAATATTTTAAAGGTTCTTAACATAAATTATACACATTTGTTAAGGAAAACTCATGTAATTAGACAAAATATAATTAAACTCAATTATAACTTCTATAAAAATAAAAATCATGAATAAATCAAAAAAAAAAAATTCAAAAACAAAACAGTTCTGTTAAAAAGTCATAAATCAAACTCTAAAGTCTAATCATCGTCTTCACATTCTTCACACATATACAGGCTGTAGCACCTAAGATGCCTCGGACCGTAGCTCCTCTATCATACAATATATCGAAAAAAGTCTAAGAGAAAAATTGTCCATAACTACAATCACCATTTCCCTAAAATATTTTTTATCATCAGTGCCGTGCCGTATTCCAGTGGCGTATCAAACCTATGTTTTTTTAAATGGAACAATGTATATTTTGTGGCTGATTCGGAAAGCCCCCAAAGAGTACTTTTTTTTCTTATATAACGTCATATACTTCAGCGGTTTCGCTGTTGTAACGGTTTTTCTTCGCAGTTAGACCGTACTTCGAAATTTTTTTTTGGCAGGAACTAAATTGTCCAGGCGTTTCGGTTTCGCATTTAGGGATAGACTAAGACCTCTTCTAACTACCCCTAATTTTTTTTCAAGTGATTTAAGGAAAGACGATAATTTTTGATTGGGCTTTGCAAATAGTCATTTTTCTCTAAAATATCAAATGGGAACCATATAAAATAATTATATCGTTGGGTAATCGAAATTCCAAGGTTTCCATTTATTAAAAAAAAACACACATTTCATTACAAAATTAAAAAGAAGAAAAAATTGTTAGGTCAATTTCTCGAAAAACGTCTTTTTTCAAAGTCAGCTGTCATGATAAAACAATAGAAGTGCAACTGTCAATGCAAACGGAAAAAATAACAAGAAACTGACAGAAGCATTATTGTTATCTGATAAACGGTGCGAAAATGCCTGGAACGCAACAATAAATGGTTGACATGTGTTTATTCTTGGAGAATGTTTCAAAAATTGTTTGTTGGCGTCACGAATGTACTCTGAGAGATATCCTCTCGGAACGTGTCCAAATCCACGTGAGTTTACAAAGGTGTTGAATAGATTTACGTCTACTGGTACTGTTCAACGAGCAAAGAGAGTTAGAACGAAGCCAGTTTTGACCGTAGAAAACGAGTTGAAAGTTCTGGAGGCTGCTCTTGAAAATCCTCATATCAGTGTTCGCGAAATTAGTAGGAACACTGACAAGTTCCATCCATTTAAAATTCAATTGCACCAGGAATTGCAATCTCAAGATTTTGAAACCAGGCAGAATTTCTGCAAATGGTCGTTGCAAATAGTCATTTTTATTCTAAAATATCAAATCGGAACAATATAAAATAATTACATCGTTGGATAATCGAAATTCCAATTGCAATTGAATTTTAAATGGATGTAACTTGTCAGTGTTCCTAATAATTTCGCGGACACTGATATGAGGATTTTCAACAGCAGCCTCCAGAACTTTCAACTAGTTTTCTACGGTCAAAACTGGCTTCGTTCTAACTCTCTTTGCTCGTTGAACAGTACCAGTAGACGTAAATCTATCCAACACCTTTGTAAACTCACGTGGATTTAGATACGTTCTGAGAGAATATCTCTCAGAGTACACTCGTGACGCCAACAAACAATTTTTGAAACATTCTTCAAGAATAAACACATGTCAACCATTTCTTGTTGAGTTCCAGGCATTTTCGAAACGTTTATCAGATAACAATAATACTTCTGTCAGTTTATTGTTATTTTTTCCGTTTGCATTGACACTTCTATTGTTTTATCATGACAGCTGACTTTGAAAAAAGACGTTTTTCGACGAATTCACCTAACAACTTTTCTTTCTTTTTAATTTTGTAACGAAAAGTGTTTTTTTTTTATAAATGTAAAACTTGGAATTTCGATTATCCAACGATATAATTATTTTATATGGTTCCCATTTGATATTTTAGAAAAAAATGACTACTTGCAAAGCCCAATCAAAAATTATCTTCTTTCCTTAAATCACTTAAAAAAAATTAGGAATAGTTAGAAGAGGTCTTAGTCTATCCCTAAATTAGAAACCGAAACGCCGGTACAATTTAGTTCCTGCCAAAAAGAAAATGTCGAAGTACGGTCTAACTGCGAAGAAAAACCGTTATAACAGCGAAACCGGTAAAGTTAGGAGTATGACGTTATATAAGAAAAAAAAGTACTCTTTGGGGGCTTTCCGAATCAGCCACAAAATATACATTGTTCCATTTAAAAGAACATAGGTTTGATAAGCCACTGGAATACGGCACGGCACTGATGGTCAAAAATATTTTAGGGAATGGCGATTGTAGTTATGGACAATTTTTCTCTTAGACTTTTTTCGATATATTGTATGATAGAGGAGCTACGGTCCGAGGCATCTTAGGTGCTACACCCTGTATTGTATGTTAATGCTGTCCTTACTACACATACCACAGACCCATTTCTTTCACAAAATACATCTTATCCAATCTGCACCTTGATATCCTTCTAATTCCGCAGCGCAAATGTTGCAAATACTGTCTTCCTGATCATGTGACGAGATTTCACTAGATTCTAAGGGTTTTTCTTTCTTTTTGGAGCCTTAGCCTTTCCCTTCACTGATTTTTCTTTCTTTAGAGATATAAAACTCTTAGAAGTAGAGCCTAGACTTGTTTCTAAACTGGATAAGTCCCTCTGTTGTGGTTGAAAATCAGTGGAAGAGCTTCTTGAAGAAGATGCAGGTACTACATCGCTTGTGGATTGGGTATCATCCATCATTCGCATGTCAGGTGCAATCTTCTTCCCCGCTTTTTGTTTGAGGTCTTTACACAACTTCCTCTGGCTTCTTGAAGATATTCCAGTACACTGTCACTGAGAATACTTGCTGATGGAGCATTTGCTTCAGTAGTGTTAGTAGCTGATGTTGTGGGAAGCTTAGAAAGAACGACTTCGTTCTGAATCCGGACAGGTTTGTGTCAACCGTAAGGCTGATTCCAGTCCATAGGCTGTTGAGCAGCAACGAAAATTGCTCCTTAGGTATTGTACCTTCAGTTCTGCTTGTCTTACGCCAGTCATCTAAAATTTGACGCCATTTCTGAGAAGGTTTGATAACAGCAAGTAAAAATTGGCTGGCTAGGTTGTCTCCAATGACAATTTTTACCTTACCTGAATTCATGTTTTGGACATGAGGCAAGAGAATTTTGAAAAACCATTGTTCGAAGAGGTTCATGTCGAACCATCCACTAGAGCTGTGGTTATAAATGGTTCCAGCAGGCCCGCCTGTGGACCAGTTTTCGTATAAGTTGAAGGCTTTATAGACAACCATAGGTGGCAACAATATTCCGGCTGGTGATCCACACACCATAATACTCATTGCTGCTCGGGAGTGTTCCTGTAGCCTCTAGATTCTTTTAGTTCCACGAGGGACCAATACCTCCTTAGCTCCAGGATCATCTGTGATGTTGGTCTCATCATAATTGAACACGTGATGTGGATCAGCGTCTTTTAATACATCCTGAGCATTGTTAAAAAAATCTGAAATGTCTTCGTGACCGACACTCGATCTCGACTTCTTAAATTATTTCTGGTAACAAAATTTGCTACAAAGTCGGGCCCAGGATGATTGTTCTTCTATTCTTTAACGGTTCTGCCTTGTTTTTGGACATATTTGGCCATTAATTGAGCAACATCATGTGAAGTTAGTGGAAATCACCAATTCGCAATTTGAGTGTGTGCGTCAGTTATTGCCTGCTCATCTTCAGGACTTAAGGTGGTGGGATGTTCTGGATCTTCCTGATGCTTGCCAAATAGCTATTTGCGAAGCGTACTTCGAGAAATTTTGTGCCATCTACTGGCTTCCGCCTAACTTACGCCCTTCCTAATGCCAGCAAGTGCTTTTGCCAAATTTTCCTGGCCGAAGTTTGCATAGGATCTTGACCCTACACTTCTTTTATAATTTCGCACCATTTTCAGCAGCTACTCCTTAATCAAACTGGAAAGATAAGAAGAAAAAAAAGCATAACCTATACATCAAAAAATAAAAGAAAAATAAAACTGAAATGAGGTCAATACTGACAAAGTAACCCCGCGTGACAAAGTAGCCACGGTTTACGGTACTTTTTAGGTAGAATTTAATAATCTAAAAATTCATGACGCACTTAATTATCAAGATATAACATGAACCTAGGTTTTCTTAAATGAACTTCTTAAATTTTGTCTTACAGCACAAGTAATTTAATACTTTATTTGTGCTATCTCCATGGTCTGGATTCTGAACCACGGACGTTTTGGCGGACATTACGTCTGTCGTCTTCAGGATAGCCCTATAAAGGCTGTTTCTTGTCAAAACTGAACTAAACCCTGTTTTACGGGGAAAATTAGTGTGAAACACTGAGGGTTGTAAATGACATTTAGAACTGCCACTTCTAAATGTAATGCAATTCCTCGTGGCGAAAGAAAGTACAATCCCAATGACAAAAGGAGGGGGAAAACAGCGATACTCACATCAACACCTTATAAGAAGGAGCTCGAGGAGGCACTTAAGATAGCCAAGGCTAAAGAAAGGCCGAAACTAAATATGAACGTCGATAAGGAAAAAAAAGCAAAAGAATTTACAAACGAAAGGTCGAGCAAAAAGTGAAGCAATCTAAGAAGTCAGTTGATAGCTCTGAAGAAGAATTCGAAGAAGTAAACTGCATATATTGTAATGAACCGTTTTCAAATTTAAAATCAGAAGAAGGATGGATAAGATGCCAGCATTGTAATGGTTGGGCCCACGAAGCATGTGCAGGCATCGAGAGTGATGATTGTGAGGAATTCTCCTGCAAGTTTTGTGGATAACGCGTTTTTTTAGTGTTTCTACATTTATATTTCGTAAAATAAAAGAACTTTATGGTTTTTAGTAAAAGGTTTTACTCTATTATAAACGTTTTCTTAATTATTGTTAATTCTTAGTCTTTTAATATTACTATCCTGCTTCGTCAAACTAGGTGGACAAAACGGAATGCTTGACATCATTTTAGAAAAATGCAGTTTCTTTTAATTTTGATTATTTTATAAAAATTTATTAAATTAATACTATATGAAGCCGATGTTGTCGTGTACAAATATTCGTTAATGTTCGTCAATTATTAAAAAGTACATAATAAATGTTTTGTTAAGTATCTCGTTATGGCCAACTCTCCCCTACATTTTATTCTTAACGAATTTGGTCACATCTAATACAGTCCCGAACATCGATTCCTATCGATTTCGTCCTTGTCATCAGATACCTTCAATAATTCAAAGTCATCGCATTTACTGACTGACACAGTTCCCAGTTTCAATTCAATTTTCTTATTGCGCCCAGAGTCGGCACGCCAGTATACGTCTACCGTCCGCATTAATATTAAACAGCCGTCCTCCGATGGGTCAAGCAACGACCGCGTTCCATAAATAATGCGACTGAGAGGACTGTATACGTGTGCACACCTCGAATTCCTAGCACATCTCTCGAAAATTTGCATAGGATTCTCGTTGTTTCATCGCCGGGGAAATATCCTTCAAGAAGATGCAACTTATGGGACATCAGAATCAACGCTGACGGTTATAGCCCGTTTTTCAGGGACGTCGCACGTGTTTCTCTCGTCAGTGCGAAGAGAAGTTCGCTCTTGATGTGACGACCAGTCGTAAAGAGAAGAATACTCACAGAATCTTAAAAGAGCAAATTTAAAATACAGACTGTGGAATCGATAGATTAAATTTTCTTTTACTACACTGGGAAAGATTTTTATATTATCGACTTAGCTATAAAGTGCGAAAGCGTAGTTAGGACATAACTTTTCACGCATTTATTTAACGCCTACAAATTACAGTTTAATTGAGAATTTACTGATTACGTGTAAATTTACAGCTTAATTGTAAATTTGCACTTGAATTGTAAATTTACATTTCGTCCGCATAATGTATGTGTAAATTTACAGTTAAACTTTAAAGTATCCACTTTTAATTTACATTTAAACTGTACATGTAATCTGAAAATTTATAGTTAAACCGTAAATTGTTCATTTTCAACTTACAGCTGAAATGTAATTTACATTTAATCAGTGAATGAACATTTAAAGTGTAATTTGTAGGTGTAAAAAAAGTGCGTGAAAAGTGATGTCCTAACTACGTTTTTGTAATAAAGGAAAATGCGAGGTTGCCCTTTTAGTTTAGAAGTCCGAATGGGGTAAAAGGAGAGAAAATAAAAATACAAAACAATGTTTTTATTCAATATAGCCACCTACAATCCTAATACATCTTTCAAGATCTTTCAAGTAGCTTGTGTATGCCTTCAAAAAAAAAGTTTTATCTTTTTTTTTATACTGAATCTACTAAGATAAAAATTGATAGAAGTTTGGTTTGGACTGCTGGGTGATTCAACATATCGAAGCCCGCTTTATGCAGGGCAGCCAGGGCAACACTAACTCTTGCAGGCGCGAGCATTGTCGTGCAGGAGTAGGAAACTTTTCTTTAATTTCTCCCCTACTTCTTTTAATGACTTCTTTTAACTGTTTCAGGATTAAAACGTAGTATTCGCCAGTTGTAGAATCACCTATATCATCGTAAAACACTAACCATGAGTTTTCTGGCCGACTGTAACACTTTAAACTTCGTGGGTGCACGGAAAGAAAGACTTTGTTGGGTCAATTGCATATTTGTCGAATGAAACATGTATGTGCAAACAAGTATTTGCTAACCACAACTAAGGAAAATGTCAGGCTTTCAAGTTTATTTCTTTGCTTCAAGCATGTAAAACCTTAAAGTCAAAGAAGATTTAGTTTGATTCAAAGATAAATCTCTTTACTAATCCTATTTGTTTGTGTCAACAAACCCTTTCCTCTTAAGCCTTAGTTAAAAAGTTTGACTTTGAATCATGCAAATTCTTATTTGATTTTAACGTCTTAACCTCTTAACTAAGGTTTGCCTTTGAATCAAGCAAATTCTTATTTGATTTTAAAGTCTTAACCTCTTAACTAAGGTTTGCCTTTCAATCAAGCAAATTCTAATTTAATTTTAAAGTCTTAACCTCTTAACTAAGGTTTGCCT
The DNA here is from genome assembly GCA_963170755.1 of Amphimallon solstitiale. NCBI lineage: Eukaryota > Metazoa > Arthropoda > Insecta > Coleoptera > Scarabaeidae > Amphimallon > Amphimallon solstitiale. Next base: position 27,078,636 of record OY720683.1, read on the forward strand.
TTGAATCAAGCAAATTCTTATTTGATTTTAAAGTCTTAACTAAGATTTGCCTTTGAATAAAGCAAATTCTTATTTGATTTTAAAGTCTTAACCTCTTAACTAAGGTTTGCCTTTGAATCAAGCAAATTCTTATTTGATTTTATAGTCTTAACCTCTTAACTAAGGTTTGCCTTTGAATCAAGCAAATTCTTATTTGATTTTAACGTCTTAACCTCTCAACTAAGGCTTAGGAATAAAGGGCTTGTTGACACAAACAAATATGCTTTGTTACTAAGCATATTTGTTGGTGTTAACAAACCCTTTCTTTCGGGAAAACCTTTTCTTTCAAGAAAGGAAGGGTTTGTTCACATAAACAAATATACTAAGTTAAAAGGTTTGTCTTTGAATCAAGCAAAATCTTATTTGATATTAAGACTTTACATGTTTGAAGAATTTTTTGGTTGTGGTTAGCAAATACTTCTTTGCACATATATGTTTCATTCGACAAATACGCAATTGACACAACAAAGTCTTTCTTTTCGCGTGGTGTGTGCCTTTTTTTATGCCACATGGAGTCTTGTTTGGACCCAAATTATCCACATTAACAATTCGACTCAATTCCGCATTCCTGCCTTCATTACAGAGGTGCAAAAACGAATAGGAACAGTCCACGCGCTGTTGTTTTTGCGGCGCCGGGTGCATTCTCGGCACCCGTATTAATTGATCACCTAAAAACCATAATTTTTCTCGGACAAACGTCCCCGTAAACTTATGACATCTCTTCCACTATGGTGTGAACAGACTTTCCTTATTTTAGAAGGACCTTGATAACGACGCGATACTCGATAATCTTTCTACTTTCCTACTTGTCTTTTTCTAAAGACGGATTCACACTGATGCAATTAGTTGCAGCGATTTATCGCATGTGAAAAGTTGCATGAGCGGTGCAATTTTTAAGGGTTGCACGGTTTGTTCACACTGATCAGGAAGTACAGGCAATTTTTCACAAATGCAATTTTTTTTTGTGGTACTACCAACATGAAATAATTACAGGCTGTCCCAGAAATAAAAAGACTGAGTAGCATGTATGTAAAGTCCGAACAGAAACAGGCCCAAATGTACCGTAATAACGAAGAAATAAAAAATTTAATTTTCTATGTTGTTTTTTAGATAAAAAAATTACATTACGGACCTGGCACAGAATGTATGTTTATAAATACACGCAAGAATGCTCATTTGTAAATATAAACGTACACGCATTCATAGAAAAATACGCTTTTATTTGTATAAAACGGGGAAAAAACGTTTAATTGTACTCATTCATATAAAACATATTTTTTGCCTGATGCATCTAGATAACGCAGCTATGTAGTTGGTTGTTGACCCAGATGGGCGACACACATTATTACAGACAATAAAAGATTGTTTTTATTTTTAAAATAGGAAGGTTTTTGCTCTTTAATGTGTTTGTAGTCGGAAACAGCTGATTATTATTATTTTAGAATATTCAATAAATCCTAGTTCCTAGTTTTTCTAGCCTTTATTACAGTAAATATCAAGAATATAATTCTTTTTTTCTAGCAGGTGTAAAATTAATGTAATTAATGGTTTGATATTTATTATGAAGTATCTATTTTTTTTTAACACAAGTAATATGGTGGTCCTAAAAAGGAGCGATTGTGAAAGTGAAGCATGTGGATATTTAGTCCAGGGTCGGCGTAAGGCCAATTGAATTCTTTATTATTTTTTTCTGCCGTCTGAACACGAATAAAGACTTGATATTTTGAGGGTACGTTTTTACACAATCTAGCTTCCGATTTCTGCTACTCCGTCTTTTTATTTCTGGCACTCCTGTATATGTCATCATTACTTTCAATGTATAGTGATGAAAAATAATACATGTGCTTTGGTACATTTCATAAGACAGGTTGGCAGCGTAAAAGTTACTAAAAAATCGCATGCAATTTCTTCAGAAAATGGAACACGCTCTAATACGTGCAACTTTTCACATGCGATAAATTGCTGCAACAAATTGCATAGTGTGAACGCGAATTTTCGTGCAACTTTTCATAAAACTGGAATTGCCGCAACTAATTGCGTCAGTGTGAACCCCTCTTAACAAAATGTGTTCCAGTATCATCATAAAAGAGAAACGTTCCAGTTCAGAACTAACATCATTTAAAGAGTTCTCTCCACTACTAATAAGAAAGAAAAAGGAAAAAAACAAAGAGCTAAAAGCAATTAAAAAGCTTTAAAGTTGTTATGCATTCATGTCCTATTTTCAAATTCAATTATCACTGATATTTGTATGTATTCATTTTGTTTAATTTAATTAAATTGCCTTTTAAATAAGCAATTATTGACACTACTGTTAGAGTGAATGCCACAAAGCTGCATTCTATCATAAACATTAATTGTTAAGTAATATACATAACCTACACATTTAATTTGACAAAAATCCATTTTCTTATTCTTCAGAATAAAAATAATGTTTAAAAAGTAAAGTTTGTTTAAACGTTTCGAATTTGCGAAGTGCTGTTGTTTGTTAAAATTAATATTATCGGAGTCATTTCTAAAACTGTATTTCAAATTTATTTCCTAATGAGGATTGCCTCTTGTCACTACTTTTCATGTGTAACAACAGATTATTCCATGATTCAACAATTTTACCCCTCTCTGTACTATAAGTGTTGAGTATATTAAAGAACGCAACAGTTTCTAGCCAATTAGGATACATAACTTCACACTCTGTATATGTCTTAGGTATCACTTGAAGATATTATTATTTCATATTTCTATGCATCCCGGGCGTGGAGATCTTTTATATTCGAGGTCGACGTATGTTGTGTGTCCGAATAGACAGAGACGAATAGTATTTTGTATTCATATAACAGGGGATAGTTGGGTGCAGCGCGTTTGTCACTTGTTATCGCCAGATCGGCGCCCGTGTCCAGACGACACCGACCCTACCCTTCTCCTTTTTCTCATATGCCGTTTCTTCATTTTCTCTTGCTCGCTTTTTTATTTTCTCTTTCGCACAACATCATCTCGCGTATATTACATTTTCGATTCGATTGAGAACTACCCCCACAGAGAAAACAGAGTTCTTCCCTTAATTTTACACGTTTTTGTGATTTAAAAGAAATATATTAAAGTACAAGTTTCTTATAAGACATTATTTTTGGAAACGCGTTTATGTTTTGAGATGAGTTTTCTAATGAGAAAGTGCGCACGATGTCTCTTGGGACGTGTATTTTATATTATTACATGTTTCTATTGCTTTAAAACTTAACTTAAATATTAAAAAATACAATTTCAGAAAAGCTAATTTTTATATAGTGCTTTTCTCCATACCGATTCAACCTTTTTGTTGGGTAAGTTGGCCCGTAACCGGCCACCATCCAATAATCGGCCACTGGTGACTTTTTTCAAGAATAACTTAAAATTAAGGCAAATATTATGCTACTTATCTACACATCTTGGGTAAATTGGAGAATATGGGTGCAACCGATTTTTGACAAAAAAACCAATGTATACCAGTTATAGAGGACCTCTAATTGAACAACTTTTACTTATAAATTAATCGGCGCCAACGTACAGGAACGGAGATAATTAATAATTAAGGTGCTCACCGAGTGAATTTTTCCATGTCACATTTTTAGTCGTATCTGTTATATACACCGTTGAAATTATGAAAATCCTAATAAATGATGTTTATTTCACTTTACCACACAACAATTACATTTGATTTTTAGTTTTTTAATAACTTAATAACCGCGGGATGGTGGGGAAAGGGGGCGGCAAAAATAGGAATTAACGAAAATGCAATGCAAACATTCAACAATAATTGAATTAAATGTGATAACGAACTTGTTTACGGTAATAATTAATAGCGCGCGGGGGGGGGCGTGGGCGGGGGCGGCGGCGGCGGCAAAACATAAAAAAATTGGTATAAATCAACCGAAATACGAATGCGGACAACGAATGGGGTAGAGAAAGGAAAAACAAATATTCTTGCCGCCCCCATATGTGAAGGGTAGATGGTAAAAAACCGTGGTGGTGGTGAGAACTAGAATCGTGGGTGGTGAAAAGGGGCGGCAAACACAAAAAGTACAAATGCGCGGGGGTGGGGGAAGGGGCGGCAGATACGAAAAGTATAAAATAAATTAACGGAATTAGAGGTGCGGGGAAGGGAGATGGTAAAGAAGTAAAAAAAATCCATAAATTAAGGGAACATTCATTGCAATGATTGCAGGATAAATCATGTAAATGTGCAAAAAGAGAATTATATATGTTTGAAAAAATGAAATACTTATAAACATTCTCTATATCATTCGTTACTAATTTACAGGATATTATATAATTTTAAAAGGCATGGTAAAAATCAATGAAATAAAGTACTAATTTATAAATAATATGTATACACTTTATAACGTCTTTAGTTACTGATTTGCATATGATTTTCTAATAAATATTGAAAAATACAAGAGGTTTGTTCGACCATCTATCTACTATATAACTCTATGGATGACAGTCGTTGTTTCGAATCCGAATGAAACTTGGAATGGGCTTTTTCCACTAGGTGGTTTAAGGTTAGGTTTGTTGTCATGATTGGGTTATGTTAGAATTTTAAAATCGCAGAAAAGTTATTAAAAACCATAAAAATCAGATGTAATTGTTGTGTGGTAAAGTGAAATAAACATCATTTATTAGGATTTTCATAATTTCAACGGTGTATATAACAGATACGACTAAAAACGTGACGTGGAAAAATTCACTCGGTGAGCATCTTAATTATTAATTATCTCCGTTCCTGTACGTTGGCGCCGATTAATTTATAAGTAAAAGTTGTTCAATTAGAGGTCCTCTATAAGGTACACTGTTTTTTTTGTCAAAAATCGGTTGCACCCATATACTCCAAAAATTCCGAAATCTTACATCTTCATACAGTGCGACTATCAATTTCTCATTCTCGTATATAAATATTTGATCCTTGTAATTCTCGCGCAAAATATGTGTCGTGTGCTGGTTGGAGCACCGAGATATTTAAAAAGTGGTAAACTTAGGTAGCCGGAAATATATGAGTAAGTCAAATTTAATTTATTATTATTAAATCCGATTCGGTGGGTTTTCGGGGATGAACAGAGTTTGAACTAACTTCTATTCGGCCAAAAAGACCTGATTTATTAATTTTAAAGTTAAAAAAGGCACGGCCGGTCACTGGTACAAAGATTTACTCTTGTATCTAGTAGTCGCCCCCCCCCAGACCGACACATTATTCAAATTTTATTTTTATCTTTTTCATACTTCGTTTCAGATACATGTTCGTGTTATTCGCAACCATATACAGTTTCGCAAGCTAATTCTCAACACCAGTAGTCGGCCGTGGGCACAGTCAATAATAAATTTGTTTTGCAACATGGAAAGCAACGGCCGACCAATGGCATAGACGTCAAATGTCGAGTTTGCCATCTATCGGCCATAAGATTATAAGTTATTTTCAGTGCTATTTTTGGACCAAAAATTTGAAATTACTCATCCTCAGAAGATGGCAAACCACCAAAGACGAAAATTCTTTGCATATTCTGAGGATAATATGCAAAAGGCGTTGGAAGCAGTACAAAATTATTCAAAAATCCGAGTAATTTGCAGATATTTCGATATTCCTCGAGCAACACTACAGGGCCGGTTCAAAGAACGCGCTGCCAACAAGCCACGAAGATTCATATTTGAGTGTGGAAAGTGAAAAAAAATAGCCAAATGGATAATTAGACGAAGAAAACCTTAATAAAGGATTATAAGTAGAAAAAAATAGCTAAAAAAAATTGGAGGAAGAACATTTAGGAGAAGAAAATTTAACTGAATTGTTTGTTTTCCAAGTTTTCTTCATTAGAGGACGAAAATTTGGAAAATTAGATGAAGAAAAAAGAAATAAAGAAAGATTGGACAAGTAAAATTAGATGAGGAAAAACTTAGTCCAGGCCAAGCATCCATAGACATATTCATAAAGCACTTAAAGTATACCAAAATACTAGAACAATCTAAGAAACCCAAGTCGGGACCATCAACGAGCGCCATATCTGCCAAAGTATGAAGAGCTTATTATATTGGCAGAGAAAGGTGGAAAGAGGAGAAAGAAAAATGAAAAAACGGAAAGGAAATGAATCTGAAACCAAAAAGAACACAACACTGAACGGGTTTAGTGAATAACGTCGAACATGAAAGAAGTAGGACTATGATTACAGAAGATAATGAAGTGACAGTCGTCCAGTCCATTGTGGAAAATCCGCACGTATCTACAAGGATAATTTCGAAACAACACGGGACAGAAGTCACTGCTGTAAGAAGGATATTAAAAAAACAAGTTTCACCCTTACAAAATTCAAAATCATCAAGGCTTATTACAAACGGAATTTGAAAGGAGACTAGTTGAATGGCTACTTTTACAATTACGACACGATATAACTTTTCTAGATCATGTGCTTTTCACAGATGAAGCAACATTTGCTAATTGTGGAACAACAAACAGAAAAAATACCCATTATTATGATACTACAAACCCACATTTTGTTCAGCCCATTTTATATCAACAAAAATGGAGTGTTAACACATGGTGAGGCATCATAAGAAACACTGTTATTGGTCCATTCTTTTTTAATAATACTTTAAATTGTACAATCTACACAAATTTCCTACAAAATGATTTACCATTGCTATTAGAAGGTCTCCTAGATAACTTTATCAGGAGATTGTCGTACCAACATGACGGTGCACCAGCACATTATGGTGCTACTGCAAGAGCACATTTAGATAGGGTATTCACCAATAAGTGGATTAGGAGAGGAAGTTTGATAAGCTGGCCACCACGATCACCAGATCTCACACCTTGGGATTTCTTTCTGTGGCCAACTGTAAAAACATTGTTTACCCAACACCTCCTACAACGGCAGAGAACATGGAGCAACGAATAAGAAGCGCTTTCCTTCAATTAAGTGAGAATAACTTAGCTCAGAATGTAAATCTGTCGATACAGAGACGGTTGAGAGCATGTGTAGAGCAGAATGGAAATATACACATTTTAAATTAAGATTGCTTCATTATGGAATATTTTCAAAATGTAATTCTAAAACTAATGATAAAGCATTTAAAAAACAGGTGTTTGTTAAAATTACTTTGGTTTATTTCCATGGCCAACCAACTATTTGATGCCCCGCATTTTGCATGTTATATACATGAGTATATCCCATTAAAGAGTTATAACTTTGAAAATACTGGAAATAAGTACTATGTTATTGGTACCATTTTAAAGGCAATTTTACAAGGATTATGCTGACATAAAAATATTATAGGTAACACAAGAGTTACGTGAGGTATTCTACCCATTTTCAGACTACAGCTTAAACTGTTAGATGCTGCAACTGTCAAGATTTTAACAAAATTATCAATAAAATCAAGACTAACAGTCTGAAGTGCACATATCCATATATCATTGCAAAGATAATTTGAATGGCTATCATTATTATCACCCTGTATATTTGTAAATAAAATTACAAAATATACAGTCGCATACTACATACTGCTGTGTGCTGTATCACCAACATTATTTATTAAAATAATGATAATGTTTATTTTATTTGATATATTCACTTATTTCTTAACAGCACGTACTTTGTAAGTACGCTTGAGTTCTAGCAGTGTATTCAGCGTCCTTTACACCTGGTAAATCTCTTGCTTATTCTTGTTTAGGGATAAGGTTATAATTTGTATTAAAGAGTTTATATAAAATCATACTTGTATATTTTATTCCAACAGTAATAATATATAGCATCGCTATACTGTATTCACCTCAAAAAATATAAAAAACACATAATTGAAAGAAAACATCTATACCGTATTCTCGGTTGTAATGTTTTGTAGAATAAATATATCGATAATGCTAATCAAAAAAAAAATATTATCCTGTTTTAAAACAAAGAAACTCAATTGAATGTCGGTAATCTGTTGATATTGTGCTTATCCTATTTTACCAGAAACATTATATTTGCACGTAATGCCCTGATAATTCTAGAACTTCGCAATGGTCAATGTTCGGAGATAAGCTTGAATTGACCACTGGCAACAACCATTCGCACGTATTGCAGCCAGCGTCTCAAAACCCGCCACACAGAAACATTTCCCTTTCCTAAATGTATATTATATTTTTAAGTTTGAAATCAAAAATGTTTTGCGATAAAAAATGATGCCTGATAAAGGTATTTGAAAATAAACATTCGCACGTTGTATTCTCTTAATACCCAACACCATTAATAATCCTTTCTGCGTTATATAAAAAAAACTAACGAATTATTATTTTACAGGACAATATCTATTTTATCCTTACTGCTCAACGTTATACTGGAATAAATATTTTCACATAGTATTCCTATAGACGCATTGCAGTAATGATATTTCTTTATAATTCAAAAACTTACTTTGTTTCATTAAACATTTATTAAAATTTTGCCTTAGGCATCTCCATTTTAAAATACAAAAAAAAATGTCAAAAGAAAATTATTATTATAAATGAAATTGAAATGAAAATGAAATTAATATACTAATACAAAATGAATAAATATATATCTAGTCGTAGTGTATTCTACCCTACGCTTAAACCTTTATTAGCTTTTCCAAAAGTCTTTATCTTTCGAAGTCGAAATCAGAATCTAATCTTCTTCATTCCTGTTCTTTGAATTTATACCCGAAAAAAAAATGTAACGCCTGTTAAGCCCCAATCGAACTAAAGTTTAGGTTGGCATTATGCATCATCGTGAAATCTTTGCCCTTCATTTTCTGCAAGTTGTCGTTGTTACACTAACACACGCACATATTGTCTTTGACAGTTCATTCACTAAACGTCAACACCTTAAACAATTTGCTTATTTAAAAGTATTTTCCCTAAATTATTGTAACGAAACCAGTAGACATCCGAGCGACAACAAAAGAAAGGCACACTTCCGAGCGACAATAAAAAGAGGTTGTAAATCATCTCGACGCGACTGGTAAACATCGTAAAGCAATAAATATGTACTGCAAAGAGACAGAATGTCTATCGAATGTTCTACAAACATCGAAAGGAAGATGGAGTTTTACGCGAATGCTTCCAGATGTTTCGTATGTGCATATAAGGCGGCTGGGTCACCGATGGATGAGTAATTCCGGAATAAGAAAGTCCTTAAGTACTCTCGTGTGGAACAGTAAGATAAATATAAGAAATATATAAATAGTTCCTTAAGTGGTAGCCGAAGAAAAGACATAAATATTAGAGTGTTATATAAATAGAAGTGATATAAATACGGTAGTGTGATATAAATATACGGACATATTAGTAATAGAAATAAATACAAGTGTTAATTCAAATCGTAGTAGTTTAAGTGTGATACATTAGTTTTACATTTTTATATTGTAATTAATTTTAAGTGTATGAATATACAGACTGTTTTAAATAAATAAATTGCACGAGTTGTTTATTGCGAACCCGAAAACGTTACATTATTCGGTATCTCCAACGGTAGGTATATTTTTCTTAATACAATCCCTCCTTGTATTTATTTATAAACTTGTTTCTCCCATTCGCTAACATAATCTTCAATTTTCTTTTAGAGATGTTTGGACCTGGTAAACTCGAAAACACATTGCAGATGACAAGAATTCTTCTTCCCATATCACTTATATTACAACGATTAGTGAGTTCAACCACGTCAGTTCCATTTCTACCTAGGACTTTTCCTACAGAAATACATTTATCTGCTAGAAACTATAAACAAATTTTATACTATATTTCTTTTTGTAGATTTCCAAACCATATAAGTCTTCATAGTCTATGAAACTTCTGTGTTACACATACAAGTTCATGAATGTACATTTTTATTCATTCAGCTGTTGTTTATTTAAAACATTATTGCTGATCATATCGTGTTAGAATATTTTAACTTATATTCATTTTTATTTAGTCATAAGTTTGAGGTAACTTTTACAATTTTTAAGCATGATTTATAAAAATCCCTCTTATAAAATTTATTACATTATGCACGTTTTAAATTCATTATTTATTCTGTAATATTTTCTTCTCGTGTAAGACGAATGTGAACTCATTCATACAGTTTTATAGTGTTTAAATGACTCACTCTCTTTTATTAGGTTTAAGTACCTTTTTATCTTTATTTTGTACTTATATAATACTTAATTCTAAATACTTATTGAACCTATAATGTAATAATAAAAATCATATTTAAATTTTCTTCTTATTTAAATATATGCAACCCATCATACACTTGTGTTATTAGTATTGCATGGTGTCGAAATTTATAAATATACATTCTTTTTCAAATTTTATATTTTATTTAACACTTAAACTAGTGCTTAATACTATTCTTATTTTTTTTAAATATGCAAGAGACCACGGCAATACGTACGTAAAGTCTCATTGCTACAGCGTTATTAGTTTTCATACTAAGCTCCGCCGACACGCTATTGTACCACCCGGTATATAAATGTGTTATACATTCAATGTCAAATGTGTTAATGTTGATATATACCATGCAGCGTTACTTAAATTGTTAAATTCACCTGCTTTTAGTTAAGTTTTCATTACTTTATTTGTTTTATGTACTTATTCCTCTTCTGAATTTTTGTTGTCTGTAAAGACTGTAGATGGGCTATTTAGAATTACGTTTAACATATGCTTGTTCATACATGCTATGTAATTTTGTCCTTTAATTGGAAATATCTGCTGTACAATAAATAATAATAATAATTATTATTTTGTGTATTAAAAGTTCAATTAAAATGACTTAAAATAAGAGACTGCAATCCAAGTAATAAATTCAAAAAGATATCAACAGAGAACGCTTTATAGACAGCATATTATATGAATATCTCGAGGGTCATTAGCAAACCAGATCATTACGAACAAATTAATTGATAAATGTTGCTTATGACAAATTGTGTGCAATTAAGATGATTAAAAGTTACTAAGTAATCTATGTAAAGGCGAATAATTCTGGGTTTTAAGCTCAATTATAAACGACATTAGATATGTACTTCCTAGTCAATTATGATCAATATAGTTACTTAACGTTAGAGAAATCTATGGTACTGGGTAATTTGTTTGAAAATGAATTGGTTTCGTAAGCACATATCGTTAGATTTACATGATTTGAAGAGTTTATTCAACGCAATTACTGTTACGATAAGAGTTCGAAAAAGGAATGCAAAAGGGCATTCCTATTATATATAGTCTGTTTCAGGATATAGTGCGAATGCAAGCTCCCACAGGTTGCTTGAACACGGCAGGTGGTATGCAATAAAAGTAATCGAAGTGAGAAACACGCTACAGGCTCGTACTGTCAATATTTGATTAGAAATAATAGAAGTGTACATGTATCATAATATGAACTAGAAGAATTTTTCAATCTCTTCAAGCTTGAAGTCGCCTCTTTTGCACCCGCGTACAGCATTATTACAATTTACTATACAACGCGAGCATTGCCATGATCCATTTTATAATGTCCGAATTTCTAAACTTTTGACGCTATGTGAATAACATTATCCTAATTTTATCGCTGAATTGAGTGTTAAAATTATAAATTAATACCAATCCCTTTATTTTATTAATACCTTTAAGCCGACACAGATAGTTTCCTGGTACTTAAAATTTGTGTTTGCCATCGCCGGATTATGGAGGGATTAGCACAATAGATCCTTAATGGTTTTATTTATGACGTCGCACTATATCTTGAAACAGACTATACATATTTCAGTTTGGTGAGTCTAGAATATCCATCCTTTTTAATATATCGGAGCGTTTATATTATAACTCTATCTATCATAATAATATTACCCAGGTGTGTAGGTCAATAAATAATATAATACCTGATCCAAATATGACTAGAATTGATGTTACAAGATTATGTTAAAATTGAATATACGCATATATGACTTATCAAGTTATAAGCAACATATTATAATTGATAGATGTATAAATGTATTAATCCGGTAGTAAATTAATTATTCCACAGTTTAATTTGATATTGATATTTGATATTCTAAGATGATCGATACAATTTTTGTGTTTGCACACAAAATTCTATAGATTTTGCAGAAATTTTGCATCGATAATTAAATCAGAAACTACTTTATGTATTAGGTCCTTTAAATACATGAATGGCCAGTCAAATAATCCTGCGTCGATTTGAGTGAATATCATTGCCTAGTTTAAGGTCCCTCTTCAAGAATAACAATTGGTTGAAACGTAAATTACATTTATGTTTAATTTAAGTAAAATTTCTGACTTGTGTTCTGGATACTTAATCCAAATTTGTTCATATAAAATCTGTGAAGATATAGAGAACAGGTTAGTTAGTTTGTTTTACCTTTCAGATAACATCTTTTAGAATATGTTTCAATATTATTTGTAGAATGTTGTGAATAAAAAGGAATTAGGTATGAGTTTTGCTGCTTTCATTCTACTTTCTTACTTACTTATAGTGATCTTTAACTACCATTAGCTGCCAAGGATTGTTTTGCTCCACAAGCCTTTTCTATTCCTCTTTTTCTCTTTTGGTCATATTTCATATATTAAAACTTTTTCAGGATTCATCAAAGTCTAGGGTTTGGCTCATTTCTTTCTGTTATTCCATCCTGCCTACCATATTTCTTTAACCACGTCCTGCTTCACTCTCGTTAAATTTCTGAACCAGCTGAGTTGTTTTCCTAGTAGTTTCTCTATTACTGGTGTAATATTTTGGTGACTCTCTCTGTCTTTCTTAGTATTCTCATTTCCATTGCTACCTACTAATTTGAATTTTAATTTTTCTGTCAGCAGGATTGGCTGCCAAGTATTAGCGTTGGAAAGGCTATTTTGTATAATTTTTATTTTGGTCTCTTTACTGACTTCTTTTTTTTGTGAAAACTGATTTTAAGTCGTATAAGCCTTGTTTAAATTTTATTCTATTTTCAGTGTGCGCTTTGTATAATTGACATCTAGATTATTATAGTTCTTGTATCAGTATAGTTATTGATGCATTCATTTACAATAGTATTCATCTTAATTCAAAAAATTTATATCAACTAAGCTTTCAGTTCAACACCTTTTGCTGGACTCCAACTAGTAATTTGTTATTATTACCGTTTTTTAAGGTTTCTCGCAATTTTCATCAGTGCCAATCTAAGCTTATGCTTACATCTCTTTCTTAATTAATGATCATTAATATATCTGTTTTCTTCTGGATGACCTTGATGTTGAATTTTCCCAATACATTTTCTCATACTTTAATAAATCTTTGCAACAGATATCTAATTCCTAATAATATTTATACCTTTTACTTCTAAATTGCCTCTTCTTGCAATTACATCTATTATAATTATAAATGTTATATGTATGTATGTATGTTCTGTAATGATTTCTTCAGTGCTTTTATTATTTCGACTTGGATTTCTCTATTATTTAATGATTTTCAAATTTGGTTTATGAGCAATATCTCAAATCCCTCCCACTTGATTTCCTAATTCCTAAAGAATAAGATTAAGAATATAGATAGAAGCCTTCTTTTTTATGTTTATTCTTAATCTTCTTCTTTACTATTTCTTCATAGATTTCTCAGGGGCCGCTTGTACTAAGAATATTCATCTGTAGTTACTGCAACATTTGTCATATATAGGCACTACCACTGCCATCCTCTAATCTTTCGAGATTTCATGCTGCTACCACAACTTTAGATATCATACATGAGATCATGATCTAGATTTTAGATAATGTTCAAAGTTATTTCTATAAAATTAGAAATAAAATTAAATTTACCGTTTGCTTTCTTATAATAAAAGACTTTTAATGGTTTGCTTTCTACTACTCAACCTTATATGGGTAACGAGTAATAAGATTATTTGAATACAGATGTATACGAGACTTTTCTTATAACTACAATTTTATGTATAATATTATTGTTATTCTCCGACAAAGAAACTAACCGCGTGTTAATAAATATAATTACAATAAATAGCTAGTTATCACACTATAATATTATATATAACTCAAACCAATACTAGAAATCTTCACAAAAGCTAACTAGTTAAGAATAGGCAATATTATGCAAAGTATTTGAAATGACACGTTATTAAGTGTAGAAAAAAAGCGAAAAAGCAACAAAAAATATGAAAATATATCGAGGTGTTTTCAAAGTGAATACCAATAAAAGAGTTCTCTTTTTTTTACCCTGTCTTTCTCCTGGCAAAGAAGCAAGGAGCAGTTAGCTATAGTAGTGCTATCTCATCTAATTGTCGAGAAACATGCGCCGGCGTTTGTAACAATTTAATGGTCACGTTATTATCTTCCTCCCAGATAATTGAGGGTCGGATACTTTTCGTCTTAAAGAGAGCGTTTTAGTGGAGAGGGAAAACTATCGGAGATGAGGCCCAGACCTGAGATTGTTAGCAACGCGCATGTGTGTGTGTGAGTATGTGTCGGATAACTTGCACCTATAACCGATAGGTACCCTACTGTTCATGAGTTTTATTGCAATAATAACACTGTTTAAGATTATTGTATATACGTATTAAGTATAAATATATAAATAACAAAGTTATTTTGATTTTCAATAATTTAATTGTAAGATAACAATTGTGTCTACAGACATAAGGTTATTATAGTCTTACACCGACCCTTTATATGTGCAGATTAAACTAATAATTTGCCCTACGGAAAATCGGACAAATAAGTTTAACGAAGCTGATTCAGTTCTGTCAGTATGATTAATTATTATTAGTAAATTCAAAAAGTTTCTGTTTTTATTAATTTCTAGATATTCCTGAAAAATTAATTTTATTCCAGGTTTCAATATATAAAACATCAAAGTTTTTATTGAAACTATGTTTTTCTTCTAAAAAGGGGTTGCAATCAACTGAATTAGTCATTCAATTTATAAATTGTGAAACGGTTTTACATTCAAATGGTAAAGGAATTTTATATACTTTCAGACAAGTATAAAGAAAAATTATTATTTAATTATAGTAGCAGAAGAGATTCTTGGAGTAAGTTTATGTTTGAGAAAGGAATTAAGAATTTGGAAGAGGAAAGAGAGGATAACGAAAATGAAAAATTCAGAAAGGAAAGGAAATATTCGTAATCGATCTATTAAGCAATTTTATTGAAGTGCCCTTCCTCCCAATGAATATCGTGCTGGCACGTCAAGGATTGCAGACCATGACTTTTAATAGCAACAATGTCAAATTATTCATATGCCTTCGAGGATCAGTACAATCGTGAAAAACACGTTCAAATCAGCTTTTAACTAATTCTAAAAAAAATTGCAAAAACGAATACTATAGGGTTAACGCTAAATAGATACCAGGCTATGCGAATTTCAAGAATACGTATAAACGTCAAACTGGAAATTTATTTGTAACTCATCAAAAATTTCTAAATTTTTAGAGCCAAAGTGTAGTTAAGTCGGTTCATTACTTTGTTTATCCTATACGCATTATTATGTTAATACCACTAGTAATTTCAGTTTAAGGTTCTTCCAAAAAAAAACGATAAAATGCAAATAGTTACAACCTTTGTTCGAGAATGAATGGCAATTGAAAAGATTTTCTATGGCAATGTTTTTTTGTGAATTGCACGCCCTTATGTGGAAATGTCGACAACCTCGGTGCATTATCAAGCTTTTTTCCCCGTTAAATAGAAGTATATTATATTGAAACTTAAATTCCTCTATATAAAATTATTATGTTTGTATATTAACTGCGACAAGCTCGGATTCGAGGAACACACATCAATTTCTCATCACTGCGTGCACATTAGACCGCGATTTTTTTTGTACGGGCATTACTCATATTTTTCTTTCACCTCCTTTTCTTAATGACGCAATTTAAAACTAACCCTGCATACTCTAAAAATTTCTCAAAATCTATATGCCATGTCCCCGAATTTCTGATGGGTCGATTAAAAAAGAGAACAGTTTAAACATAGATGATAACCCACAAGATGTCGTAAAGTCTCTTAATGCATTTTTTTAGCACAGTTAAAGATTCAAGTGAAAATTTTACTAAAGTAAATTTTCATCCCAAATTATCGTATATTTTTGAAAATCTGCAAATGGATGTGGTAGACAGACCTCAGATCATAAATATAGTTATTAGATTTCTTCATTATTACTGTGCATGAAATTTGTAATACAGATTGGAAGTTCTTATCGAAGTCCTTATCAGCCTCTCTTTATTGTTATTGGGATATTTAAGAGACCGCAATAGAAACTAGCGTTCTATGACGGTCTCTTAAATATCCCAATAACCTTCCTCCATCATCATTAGCTACCATTTCTTTTTATGTTAAGGGCGTATTTCCTATGGGTTCTGATTGGCTGATACCGTTTTAGCTCGTACCCGATTTATTGATTTTATTAATTAATTATGTATAAATTATTTTGAATGCCTGTGTTCACATTAGAATGTTTAAAGTTATTTTAAATACGTCTGTAAATAGTTATTGGGTATAATAATTTGTTTGATACTTAATTGGAATTTAAATACTCCGTTACATGTACTATAGATGGAATATGAATTTTGGTAATGTCTGGGGCTCTTCAATACTCAGTACAATATATATATATATATATATATATATATATATATATATATATATATATATATATGACATTTAAGCTGCAATTGGTGGTCTGTCTTCCCGATGGTCTTCCTTTTGTTTCTATCTCCAAGGATATCCCACCTTATTCCTTGGCTACACCGTACTGACGATGACCAACGAGTCTGAAACACGTGTCTGCGGTTGCACTACAGCGGATTAACCTGATATTCTTTGTCCTAGTTTTATTATGTATCCGTGATATTTCCTTTATTGATTTATCATTCCTGTGTTGGACGGCACGCGGGTTGGCAATGTCTGCCTCGCGGCGGTGTCAGTTGTTGTCACTCAGACCTGAGGATCTTCTGACATTTAAGCTGCTATTGGTGGTCTGTCTTCCCGATGGTCTTCCTTTTGTTTCTATCTCCAAGGATATCCCACCTTATTCCTTGGCTACACCGTACTGACGATGACCAACGAGTCTGAAACACATGTCTGCGGTTGCACTACAGCGGATTAACCCGATATTCCTTGTCCTAGTTTTATTATATATATACATATATATAATATATGAATTTTTCAATACATATATATATGTATTGAAAAATTCAAACTGTAAATTTCTTGGCATTTGCGACCATTTATTGATTTATTACCAATTATTCAAACATTTATGGTAAAATAAAAGTCAATTTTAAAAGATGTTTCGACAATTGTATATTGTCTTCCTCAGTTTTACATATACATAACATATTAAAATTCATTTTGTTTTAATACACACAAAAAACAAAATGAATTTTAATATGTTATGTATATGTAAAACTGAGGAAGACAATATACAATTGTCGAAACGTCTTTTAAAATTGACTTTTATTTTACCATAAATGTTTGAATAATTGGTAATAAATCAATAAATGGTCGCAAATGCCAAGAAATTTACAGTTTGAATTTTTATATAACAGAAACGACCAAGAGCAAATAATTTTATTTATATATATATATATATATATATATATATATATATATGACAAATTGATATTTTGGGTTATTTGCCGCGTTAATTCAAATCAAGTATGCATCTACGAAATAATTCGTATAGCCATAAGTGATATGGAATGTAATGCATATCTACACCACCAATTGCTGACATTGCAAATATCAACGTGTAGACAGCTGTTTCGATCTAACCTGGATCTCGTCAGTACACGAAGGTGATATTTGCAATGTCAGACAAAGTTGGATTTCCTGCCTATATACTGACGAGATCCAGGTTAGATCGAAACAGCTGTCTACACGTTGATATTTGCAATGTCAGCAATTGGTGGTGTAGATATGCATTACATTTCATATCACTTATGCATATACGAATTATTTCGTAGATGCATACTTGATTTGAATTAACGCGGCAAATAACCCAAAATATCAATTTGTCATCACATAACCGCGAAAAACGTCATTTTTGATATATATATATATATATATATATATGTATTGGAAGTTGTGATGTTAGACACTGTTTTCAGGGTGTATTGGTATGTAAATTTACTGATCCAGGAAGGTCAGAATGTGTGGGCTGGGTTAATTAAAACATTCTATTTGTGGCTGGTGCCAGCCACAAATAGAATGTTTTAATTAACCCAGCCCACACATTCTGACCTTCCTGGATCAGTAAATTTACATACCTATATATATATATATATATATATATATATATATATATATAGGGGAAGTCCGGATAGCGCCGGATATTTAAGCATTTTGCCAAGTTTTAAGTAAAAAAAATTGAAATTTTAAATCTATTTCTTTATCAAAACATTTATTAAACATGACCTAATAATAATGAAGAAATAAACATAACATTTGCAAATGCCAACAACAACAAAATCTAAGGGCTTCATTTGCCGTCAATTCTGTGTTTGGCGGGTAGCACCGGACACGCAAATTCTGCTGTAAAAATCAACAACTGATGATTTTTACAGCAGAATTTGTGCCCGGTGCTTAACAGTCTAGATTTCTTTATAAAAGTCGCACACATACGTGTCCCTTTCAGCACCCGTACACTGTTCATGAACCCAGCCTTCACACTTCTGACATTGAACCCAGTCTTCTTCAAAGCTTTCGTTGCAAAGAATGCATGCACTTGTTTCTTGCTGATTATGGATCTTCTTTTTTGCTTTTACACACGTCTGCAAATCTGTTTTGCTTGATTTTCCGGAAAAATTTAAACCTGTTGTAACTTTTTCCTTCTGAGCTACTTGTTTTCTCAACTTTTCAGATTTTCGTTCATCGATACAGTCTTTGTAGGGAGTTGAAGTCAGAATTTGACTACATTCATTCTTTTCTTTTTTGTGTAGTAAGGCGATGTTTGCTAGCGTCTAGTACTGGTGATAATTTTTCAAGAACTTTGCTAATGCTACCACAATGATTGTCTATTAGATTTATACAAGTTTTACCGAGCAACTGAGTTGGTGCTTTCGGTGGTGATATTGTGATTGAATGAAGAATTTTAATTTTCTGAGACGTTGAGGATGAACTTGTTGATGGTTGACAAGTATCAACAAACGTTCTTCTCATTGTTGATTAAACTGTAGTAACTTTGAAACAGTTTTGGGAAGCTGATACTTTGACGACGAACTTGTTGATGGCTAACAAGAATTAACGCAATGTTCTTCTGCTTGTTTATCAATTTGTTGCAAGTTTGACGCAGTTTCAGGTAGCTGATTTGATGATGTGCGGTTTTCCAAATCAGTCAATTTTGAGGGAAGAAAGTTCAAGTCAGTGAAGACATATTGATTAAAAGGGTAGATACCAGTACTAGAAAATCCATTTTTTGCTATTTCCAATTTGCATACTCTGGTGTATGCTTCAGAAACTAATGAAGCAATATCGTAATCAGTTATTTTCATGTCTGGATTCTTTCTCATCCAGAAGGAACAAGCTTCCATGTAGGAATTTTTGAAAGGTTTCATAAAGTTTCTCTCTAAGGTTTGTAGTTTATGACTCGTGTGAGGTGGTATGCTCAGCATATGAATGTGATTATTTCGAGCATACAAAATTACAGTTCTTTAAGGCTGCAATGCCCGTCTAAAATGATTAATACTGGATTTTCCGCAGAAGGTCTTGTGCATTTTGCGAAATGTTTCATCCACCTTAGAAATAATTCCCCATGCATCCATCCGTTTGGTTGGCCAACACCTAGACTTTCGTCAGGTGCGTTTATCATAAGCCGTTCATTCATTCTTTGGCGTCGAAATATAAATAACGGAGGAATATATTGTCCTATTGCACTCATACAGAACATAACAGTAATATTTTTCTCTCTCTCACCAGAAGTTCATTTACCGACTTTCCCCTACACCTGAAATATATTTTGTAACCCTGCTTTATGCTTTGCTTATTGGATAATAAAGACTATTATTATGACGGACAGTATTGACAGTTCTGGTAAGAGAAACGTTTGAAAAATTAGTTAAAATAAATGTAAGAATAGCACAACCGTGTACAATTTAAACAAATTTTGGCGCGGTGTTATTAAAGTGTTTAAACTCACGGATGGCAGTGTACCAGCGTATCAGTATTCCGCGTGTCTAATAGCTCGGCAAATGGGCCCTAATCAACGAGGAGCCTGTTCGTGCATTAAGCACGAGTTCGACCTCAAGCCTTGCTCTCCCGGACAACGGGCGAATTTTCTACCGCGCGGCGGTAGTTGAACCATACCCCCAGGCTCTATACTCTTCAGTATACAGAAATGAGGGAAAAAATTGACGCTGCGTAAATAATATAATTGGGTAAATCGACGGATAAATACTCGGGCAATCGACGTTGTTTGTTTACTTTTTTAGGGGTAAAACTCGTTCGTAACGCAGAAGAATCATGCCGTAGACTCATCTCGCCTCTATTTGCTCCCTTTTGTTGCGCGATTTTGTTCCTGTTGTTAAGCTACATATTCAATTAGTTTTTTTTCTACCGCGCCAAGGTAAAATTGTGTTATTATGTATTTTTATGGCCGTCGGGGAAAGAAAGAAGTAAAGATAATAAACGGTTGCCTTTAATACGGTTGATATTCGAAATTTTCTTGTACTTAGTGTAATGAATATGGTATATTTAACTTAATCAATTAAGTTTTTTGCTCCGGGGCAATCATAATTTGAAACAATAGCGTATTTTATGTTCAGTGAAGTGTGGAATTTGTATCACGGACAAAATACATGATCGTAGTACTTAGATGATCGAATTTAGGTAGATATGCTGTTTATAATCATTTACCTCATGCTTTGTAAACTTACGATATAATACGATTACGATTTTGGATTCGGCAGTTTTCAATTTTGATAGAACTTTCCATTATGGTTTATATTCAATGCAAAAAATTTTGTTGTGTATTACAAATATTAATTTTACGATACCCTACATTGTTTCACTATATTAACTGGCGGAAATGTTGTATATTTTTGCAGAAATTTCTATGCATGCTTGTCATATTCTTCAATTGTCTTCCGAACTAAATTTTAGTTAAACACTGAAGAATTTGTGTTTAGTAAAGTATTTATTCTTGAAACGACTATCAGGCAAATAAATCTTCGCTGATATGATGGCAACCTTACTTCTTCTTCTTCTTCTTCTTCTTCTTCTCCTTCTTCTTCTTCTTCTTCTTCTTCGTGGCACTACAGTCCCATTTGGACCTGGGCCTCCCATATTTTCTGCCTCCAGAGATCTCGCTTCCTTGCTGTTGCCTTCCAATTGCGCACTTTCAGTAATTGTTTAGCGTCCTCCTCAATGTTGTTCACCCATCTCTGTCTTGGTCGTCCTCGTCTCCTGGCGCCCTCCATCAGACCGTTATATACCTTCTTTTGATTCGGTCCTCACCCATTCTTTCTAGGTGTCTCGCCCATTTCAATCTTTGTAATTTAATAAGTTCGACAATATCTGGTTGTTTGTACTACTTTAATTCAAAGTTGTATCGGATTCTCCATTCCCCATCCTCCATCACCGGCCTATATATTTTCCTTAGGATTCGCCGTTCCCATCTTGCTAGTAGCCCCTCGGAGTGCTTAGTGATTGTCCACGTCTCGCTTCCGTATGTCACCACGGATCTTATTATGGCCCTGTAGATTGTGATTTTTGTTTTTCTTGTGGCTGATTTGGACTTGAATATATGTGCGAGTGAGAAGTAGGCTATGTTTCCAGCTAGTATGCGTTGTTGTATTTCCTGTTTGATGTCGTTTTCACTGTTAATTTGGGATCCTAGATATTTAAATCGCTGCACCACTTCGAAGTTATTATTTCCAATGAAGTAATTCTGGCCAATCCTTATTCTTGGTTATACTGGTAGCAGTTTGGTCTTTGTTTCATTGACCTTCAGCCCGATCTTACTGGCTTGTGTTTCTAGTTTATTAAACACTTCATTGATAGCAACCATACTATTGATTATTAAATACTCGATTACGGAATTTAAGAGTAGTAGATCCGATGTCAAAGGCGAGCATTGTTCTGGAAGACCAATTTTTGTGAGTACTCCGAAAAATAATCATTCTCTTCATGATATAATTGTAAAAGTTGGACAATTGAAATCAAGTGTCTTACAGAAGAATTACACATTTTCTATGGCCGTGTGGTTCACATTATATCTTATATGTGGAAAAGCTATTTTTAAAATAAATTCGAAGTTGCTTGAATGCTGATCAGAATGATTTATTGATAATGTTGAAAAAATTCTGCCGCCGTTTTCAAGAACATTTCCCTAACTTTTTGAATCAGCTGTTAGTATTAATAAGCGTGGGCCCACCACTACGATCCAGAGATTAAAGAGCAATGAAACAAGTGAAAGCATTTTGGTTCACAATGACTGTTAAAATCGGCATGTAAGATTTTTATTTCAGTTCTTGCGACGAAAATGAGATAATGATGATGATAGATTCCTGGGAAGAAAGTAGAAGTATTAAACGAGCCTTTGCTACACGTTGAAATTCTCTTTTAACTCGTTTGATCTCTATTTGTTTAAGAATTCTTAATAAGTAATTTTTCAGTCACGTTGCTACATTCGTTCTTTAATTACCATATGTTTAATGCGATTGTTTGTTGTCCTGGCGTTTATATCTTTATGATCTAGGCATAATTTTGGCGGTATTCTCATTTCTGGTTCGATGATTCTGAATTGTATATAATTGTGGAAATTGTTGTTGTAACTGATATAGCTTACTTGGTTTGATAGGAAATCTTCTATCGTTTGAGATACGTTTGATACTGATGGTTGTTACTGGAACCACTATACTTGTTATGTGAAAAACAGACGCGGAGGGAACTTAACCTCATACAGAACCAGGCGAAAACTGTAAAGTTGACTCTGAACAGTAATGTTTAATAAAAATAGGGTTTTAACTCTGATCGCTACAACGTAGATATGACTTAATTAAGAATTTTATTTACATTCCTGACTTTAAGGTTTATAAATTCTTTTGTAAATGTTGAGCAATTAATGTGTATTGTTTACTTTGTGTTGGTGATGCATGTCACATTCCATTAGTTCTAATTTAGTGTTATTATTTTAAAACAAATGTCTTACAGTAAAGTTACTGATACTTTAGTTTGACCTTTGATACCTTGTCTTAATTTAGTGAAGGTTTTCGAAGCTTTGAATAGTCATGCATGTATTTAATGTAAATCAGCTGTTGATTACATAACCGTATAATATAATAATAATAATAATCTTTAATTTCAATATAACGAAGGTTCTTAATAAGCATGCCCCTATGGTTCACGTATCAACGTTAACACGTCGGCCTCAGGTGGCATTTTAGGATATAGTAATTCTATTTGTTCCTTCTTCATCTTATTCCTCGAGAAGACTTTGATATCTGTTAATGACAAATGTTGTTTTAATTTGGTTTGTTGTCCTGTGAGATGGAACCCCAGCTGTACTTCCATCTTTTGGGTGGCCTCCCCACTGGTCATCTGCTTGCTGGTTTTCAGTCTTCAGCGATGTGTGCCAGTCTGTTTTGGTCCATTCTATCTACATGGTCACGCCAATATCTCCTTCTTGTTCTTCCCTATCTGACCTGCTTGTTGCCCTTATGTCGCTCTTTCATATTCTGTCCCGCAGTGTATTTCCTGCGATGGTTCTTAAGGTTTTAATCTCTCAAGATGACCTTTGCCACGTTTTTGTCAGCTCGAGCCTGGATACCACTGGTCTAACACAGAATTTATATATCTGCTCCTTACTGTCGATGCTCATATGGTTGTTTCTCCAAATAATATCTCTTAAGCAGCCTGATATTGCTGAGGCTATTGACCTGTGTATGATGTCGTTGATCCGGTTGTTGCTGCTTGAGGAATCCGCTCCCAAATGACGGAAGCTCACATGCCGATTGTCTTGTTGATCAGTCTGTATCCCTTGTTTATTGTTGTCAGCTCGTGTATGATCTTGTTCATGACAGGGGTAAAAAGTAATGTACTGAGGCTACCCCTGTCTTATTCCTGTTAGTAGTGGTATGTCCTTTGTTGCTTGAAATTCCACTTTTATTTTTGTTATCTGTGTTCAGATTTCATAATGTTTAAGACTGACACTGAGATTTGTATCTTTCAGTTGTAATCTGTCGAACGTCTTTGTTAGGTCAATAAAACACACATAAATAAGCAGGGTAATCGTATTCAATAGCCCTCTCTTTTACCTGTCCTATAATGAAAAGGACATCAGTTGTCGATCTGTTCATCCAGAATCCTTGTTGTTCGTCTTAATATTTTATGGTGTTTTCAAGGATGCTTTTGAAAATACTACTGCAGTGTCATAGTGGTGCAGAGCAGGGTTATTCCTCTGTAGTTCTCCGGGTTGTTTTTTTTTTGGAAATTGGTATGGTTATACTCTTCTGCCATTCTGTTGATATTGATGGATGTGGTTATTATTTTGTTGAACAGTTTTGCTAATGGTTGCTAGTTTTTCTGGAGCTTTTCTGTTTTTCAGGTTTTTCATCATCAACTTAACATCTTCCTCCATGACTGTTTTTTCATTCACCTTATCGTCCTTCACTTACTGTGCTTGAACTTCCGAGTTATCAGTGTTATCATACAGGTTTCTAAAACATGTTTCTCAGTCTTTCAGTTTACCATTTCACCATTTTGGTCTGGATGTATTCGTTTACTGGTTTGTTTCTATTTTTGAGCATCTTCTATACTTTCCTCTGTGCCCCATAAAGATCGCTCTCCATGTCTGTGGTGACTTTCTCCCAGTGTTCTCTTTAATTCTTCTAATGTCGAATTGATTCCAATTTCTTGTATTTGTGAGCTCAGGAGTATGGATTTTCAGGTTTGTTACTTAATTATATACTGTTACTTAGACTTTAGACTTGTTCATATTTATGAGGTTATATTTCTTAGATTGTCACCAAATAAATGAAATTTGCTAGAATTATATTCAACTTCGCCTTCATTAATTTTATCTGATTTTACAGATTTTATATTTTAAGAGTATAACTTCTAAAGGGTCTAAGTGCCAAAATGATAAAGTGGAGGAAATTCAAATTAGATGAATAAAAACATAAGTATGCACTTTAGGATTAATTTTTTATTTGTTTTATACATAATGCCAAACCAGAAGTTTGTAACAACAAAATCAAAATTAAAATAAACACTTTTTCTTAGTTAAAAAAAAAGATCCCCATGATTTTGAAGGGAGTCAACTGCCGACTGCAAGTTACTTTGAAAGGGTCCAAGTACCAAGTCTATTTTTTTTTAATTCTGACTTATTGGAGCTGCTTCCCCGTTGAAACCCTGTTGTGTTCTCTCAATCAGAGTTTCATAAAAGGCTAGATGTTTCAGAGGTATATAGTCGAGCATATCTTGCAAATTCTTCAACTTTTCTTTTGATATTTTGTTTTTGCACACGAGTTGTTCAAGACTCATATCCTTGATGTCTTCTACTTTTCTTGCAAACAAACAGTCCAGTCTTGCACTTCACTAAACGATGCTTTTGTATACACTTTTCCAGGATTGTCTTTTGTGATTCGCATCCAGCACAACGATGATATATTTAGTTTTGTGGTATTTAACATATAGTCACTTGCTTTATCCAGATTTTTGAAGTCATGCTCTTCCATAGAAACCACATTGAAAGGTTTTTCGTGACGAGCTTGTCTTATCATCTTTTCCAAATTAGCAGGTACAAACTGCCGACTGTAAAACATCTGCGTATGAGTCAACGTTGGTAAAAAAAGGACTTGTTCCAGATCTATGGACAAAACTGTGTTCTTACTCGTTGGCATTTGAGCTTCGTTTTCATCTTTCAGCATTGCAGCCCTTGCTGCATCTGCTCTCCTATGATGTAATTCTAACTTGATCGCAAAAGACCGTTTACTAGTTGCATCAGCAGTAGATCTTATTTTATTTTCATAGAGGTCACACACAGAGCACGTGCCTGACCTTGGCCTACCAAATCTCAAGTTAGGAAAATCTTGATTAAAAACGTCTGAAAAGTACCGATATGTTGCAACGGTGTCTGGGTATTTTTTCTTGAAAGCAATATATAAACGGTTTACATTAAGATCTGCACTAAGAAATTGTTTTATTGACCTATTCCGGCTATAATGATTTTCTTCTATTGCAAATGAATTTATATGGACTTTTATTTGCTCCCTTAGCTCAGCAAAGTACTTCCTTGGCTTGTTCGCCTTACGCCTATTATCTTTGTACACTGTTTCACCTCGCTTTTTCTTCTCCACTAAAACTTGTACCCTTTTGTGGGAAAGGGCAAATATGTCTGAAAATGTTTTTCTGCACACATTTACATGACTTCCTTTACCATCAGGAACACAATAGTAAGTAGTACATTGCCTCCGACTTTCTGCAGGATCCTCATAATGGCCATGGCGCCTTCTATTTACAGGGACAACTTGAATGAGCCCAAGAAGGTAAGTACTTTGTTTCTTGTGATCATTTATTTTATAATGGTCATCAAACAGAAACCTTTTTTTGTTCAATGGAAAGTAATTTGCATTTCTTATTACATTTGCACACCTAGAAAATAATTCAAAGAATGATTATTCCAACAGTCAGAAAATGTTAAGTTTAGATTAGCTTACATTATTTTCTATTGGTTGCTTTCGCCCATTTACAATTGCACCTTTATAAGTACTATACTGCTTGCCACATTCTCCTTCTTTCATTTATAACACTCTCAGATTTTCTTTTGCGTCTTTTTCTTTCATCCAACGTTGTTTTCCATGATGTTTTGCGTAAAACAGCTGTTTAAAACAGTGTTTCCATAAATGGCACATAGACCCTTTATAACATTTACAGATCGCGTCACTTAGACCCAGCGCCTTCTATAAATGAATGGCATAACTATTATATTGATCTCAGGCACATAGACCCTTTCGATTTGTAATGGGGTATGGACATACTACCGTTTTCAATCAAAATCTCAATTTTTAAGATTTTGGCACTTAGACCCTTTAGAAGTTATACTCTTCATTTACAGAAATTGAATTTTTGTGAGGAGGCGTTTTTCTATGATCGGCGTAGGAAAATCTCCGTTGCTTAAGGAAATAAAAAAAGGCAAAGAAATTATACTGTAATATCGATTTTATATACTTACATTAGACCATTTTAAATTTTCTTACTGATTATCTTATTGACATTAAACATTTTTATATTATTCATTTAAAGCACATTCGTTGACATCCTGTTTTCGTACCTTAGGGAGCTCGATAATTAAAATAGTAAGGTGGTGTCCCATTTCTATCTATAGCTTTTGTGAGAATATTCTAAACCACCCAGTTAGCGCGCAAGAACTAGTGGTACCTTTGTATTGAAGATCTAGATCGGAGCAACACTAAATAGGTAAAGAAAAAAATGAGCTAAACAATGAAACTTTCCTTAAAAAATTTTGTGCCACGTAGAAGAAATAAACGATTATTATTGGGCTTGTACCATACTTGACCACATAATTGCGCTTCCGACTAAATTATGTAAGATTATTGTGCATAAGCAACGCGAAGAACTTGCAAAACGCGTACGAGTCGTTGATTGGATCACACTATTATTTGTTCCCAAAATATGCAAAAATCAAAACGTAAAATATTTTCGATAAATGATAAAGGCATATGTTGGAGAGTGGTGTGCAGATCAAGGTAATGCATTTTTTTAAAGAGCTTTGAGTTACTTTATGATCATTCTGTTAAATATTTAAGTCTTAAAGGAGATTCTGTTGAATAAATAAAATATTGTGGCGTTATATTTTGTATGTTTACGAATAAAAGTAAAAGAGTTCTATGCCTCTCACAATACACTGTCATCAGTGGCAACTAGCTCCTATACTGTTTAATCGTCAAAAGAGGTGTTAAATAATAGGATCCAGAACTGTTCAATATTATACGTATTATATTGTATAGCTATTAACCAATACAAATAATCCGTTTCTTCTTTTGTCGGGACGCTTCTTTATATTACTATTGCCATTATTTATGGGTCGGACAAGGGGGCATCGGACAATCAACCTATAAATCCATAAAGCGAACTGGCCCCGGCAGTGGTTAATTGGGAGGAATGGTAATAATAGGCGGCCGAGCCGCTAGCACACTCACAATACATACACGATTCGAATTCTAAATGGAAAGTGGCAGGTGCACTTTGACTCGATCATCGCCGAAAAACCGTATATGCGCGGCCGCATATTACAGATGTGGATTCGATCGTTTTTTTCTTCTTCACTCATTCTTTGTGTGCTCTTTTTTGTTCCTCATTTCGTAGCGAGACGTGATCTGGAAGCGCTAGCAAAACACATAACTGCATCGATCTATTAGATTTGTTGTTTTTATTTAGCGACTAAGATAGAACACAGAAAAGTCTAATTAACACTGGCCAACGAAACTTTTGATTTTGTCATAATACAGCGTGTATTAAGTTTTATAAAAAAAAAATAATGAAAGGTAGATGGAAAAGTTAGTTATAATTTCGTTTGGGTTTTACAGAAAAAAATTGTTGTTTATAAAATACTAGCTGAGCCCTGTTAGACGTTGTTCTGCCCTTTCCGGTAGATGGCGAGATTAGTATTCTATCAAAAAAATAGCGACATCTATCCGACGGCAGCATACACCAAAACAATTTTGTTGACCACGCGAAGCAATATATTATGTACACATGAGCTATTTTGGTCCACAAATACAGAATACAGAAATTATTGGGAATTTTTGACAAGGGATGCGCCTCTGGTGAGCAAAATTGGAACTAGTATACATGGCTTTGTGACTGATAGATACATACCAAGGTGAATTTTAATTCTAATATTTGAAATAAATACACAAATGAAAACCACTGTTTGTTTTTATATATATATTTATATGGTGTGCATATGCTGTGAATTATATTTTCAAAATATTTTGTTTTAACGGTAAATAGCATGCTTTTGTTGTACATACCTATATAATCATAGGATATTTCTATCATTCCTTTATCATGTGAATAATAAATAACAAAGTAACAGTTTATAGGTTTCTCTGTTCTTGAATTGACCATTGGCACTCGATATCTGTCGAAATTATATCTAGTTTATCTAAACTCGATAAATAAAGCAGTGAAACAGAATAGGTCAATAAACAAATTAAAACATGTGTTTACATACCTATTACATAAAATTAAAGTAGCTGATATATACTTACACTGACCACTATTTCCAGCTTTATAAATACCTAGAATGCATTCTTATTACACTTATTCCTTTACCCCTTTACAACCCTTTTAATAACATATGGAATGGCTTGTAAAGCACTTGTTTGTAAGCATATACATACATAAATAAATATTATGCTTTTCTTTTTTTGTAATACCACATAAAATAATGTGATTAGCAGTGAATATTTGTTCTCCTTTCTGAACACATGGAGAAGATGTATTTAAAATATTAAATAAAGAAAACAGCTATATTAACGGAATAAATATTAGGAAAGTACAACGTAAACAAACCGAACCCCGTACCTGAGGGCGCAGCAATCTTAGCAAAAATCTCCAATCGGATCCTAGCATAGCTATTAATCAAAGTCTCGACGAAACAAATATATTGCGTGAATATTTTATTGTATAATTCAAATGCTTACCTTACGAAAGCATACCTAAAGTAGTTTTTCATTGAATTCAGCATCTGTGCAAATTTAAATACACCGAATGAATTCATCGGTGGTGGACTTACACAGAAAATATGGTGTCGAATCAAATGCACGACAGCACAAAAGAAGTCTCATTGTGAAATTATACTACTGCATTGATTTGTATGTGCGTACTGGGCTATGTGAAATTATATTATTGAATATAAATATTAATCGTTTCATTTCGACATACAGAAAACACTTAAATTGATGCCTTATAAAATATAATCAGTCAAATATAAAGTTTATATTTTATGTTGTATTATATTTCGATATAAAATTTTGTTATGGATTTTTAAATTCAGAATTACAACTATAATTATTTAATGTTTATATAACATTGTATATGCATCGATGTAGAAAACGTATTAGATTCCATTTGTGTTTTTGTATTTAATTATATGTTGTGGTATATACACTGTGACATGTAGATTTAATTAACATGAATATTTAAACAAAAGTGATAGAGTTATCAGCAATAATATCTCTAGCGCATGCGCGAGGGGTATTTCCTAAGGGCAACATCAGTTGATTATAGAAAGAGAGAAAATACATAGAATATACGGAAGTGCTCAAATGATATTTGTCATGATTATATCACGAAGTAAGAAGAATGAAAAAGGAAGTACCTACAAAAATTAATAGAACACATCAATTATGTTTAAAGAAATAATAATACTATTGATTTTTAGAGTTGATTTCGGTAGATTTTGACAGTTTCAAAATCTATTACTGACGTTTGAAAAAAGTCATTCGCGCTTGCTTTTATAGACGCTATTGTAGCACTGGCATGAAGAAGCGAATAGGAAAGCGAAACACCAAATTGAATATACAGCTTTTGAGAGAAGAACTGGTGAGTTTGCAATGTATAACAATGTATTTTCGAGAAACACTGCTATAATTGGCTAATTTTTTTTTAAATTCCTGAACTTTATTGGTGTATTAGATATGCTTGATATAATCAGTAATAATATCACAAGAGCATAGAAAATAGTCGATTATATTTCCGAGTCACGAGACGTATTCTGCGAGCGTAGCTCGAGTGGTGTTTTAAGGATATACGTCGAGTGAAGAGGTTATATAATGGATTATTTTCGTTTGCTCGAGTGGTATTCGTTAGGATTATATAAAGAATTAACTAACGATTTTTTTTTATTGGTTGAAATTAAAAGTACAATTATTATAATAAATATTTGTTGTATTATCTTTAGAAGTTGAATTTGAGGTGCTGATGCTTGTGATGGTAGAGTTGGCAGAAACTTGTTTATTTCTCATTTTTTCAAGTATCTTGCTATGGTGATCATTAGTAAGCTTTAGATACGACTTCAGAGATTTAGATGATGAGTGACCTGTTATCTTAATAATTTTTTGTAAGTTTGCTCAAGATTGTGTCAAGATGCTAACAGCGGAAGAGCGATTGGATTAGATATTTTTTGCTTCTTTGTATCAAGTCCTATACTTTCGGCCCCTGAACGTGTCCATTTACTTAATTGATTAAGGCCTACAGGGCAGTTTTTATACCATATTTTAGTTTTCTGCCAATCAGGATTAGGTGTTAAAAATAGACGATTGGTTTTAATGTTTGGTGTTCTTTTGCTTAACATTTTCTTCAACAGACGTACTGAACACTGATCTTCACAATTTTTATTCGGTGTCAACCATTTAGATTCAGCTGTATGTTTGTCGCCACCTTGTGCTGTCTTTGAAAATATGATACTGTACTCAATACGTCCTGTGGGTTGACCATAATTGTCGCATTCTGCTTTGAAATAGTCAATTAAGCAAAAGACTGCTTCATTTCCACGCCACGCCAGTTCCACAGTACAAATTTGATAGAAATTTTTTTGTGAACCGTCTGGCGTATTTTCGTCAAAAAACGACACAATTTTGCTAATTTCTTCCGTTTTAAGGGTGACAGAACTTGTTTTTCTTTTTTCGGGAATTGCTTGTAACTTCTTCCTTTTAGCTGCCCGCGCCTTTCTTGCATCTTCAAAAATCACGCTTCTGAATGGATTTGTTTCTCGATTAAACTCTTCATAAAACTTTTTCTGAACAAGTTTAGCGGATATATTCCAAATTGTTTTCACGGTACCTTCTTTGTATTCGGTGCCGTCTGCACGTTTCATGTTGAATGCCCAATCTTTCAAAATACTTGCTAATTGTTCGTCAGAAGTTTGAGAACAAAGTTTATAATTTCGCTGTTCACAGAATTCGGTGAACTATTTCCAAACATATTTATGTGTTTTAACGGTATTTTGCGGTGTCAAATTTTCAATTTCTTTATCTATTTCGGTCCCCGAGCTTATACCAAAGCGTTACATGTCGAAAAAATTAAAAAAACATTAGAAAATTGCTGAATATATTTTTGACGTTTATCAACAAACTTCAAAACACATGTTACCATGACAAAATTCATGTTGTTGGAGGAAGCGAAACACCAAAACGGTTATATCACGTCGTCAAGAGAATATTCACTTATCAATACATGGTAACTATGTAAAATTTATAATTGCTATTGGCCAAATTTCAAATGAGTTATATAATCAGTAATAATATCACAAGAGCATAGAAAATAATCGATTATATTCCCGAGTCACGAGACGTATTCTGCGAGCTACGCTCTCGTGGTGTTTTAAGGATATAGGTCGAGTGAAGAGGTTATATAATGGATTATTTTCGTTTGCTGGAGTGGTATTCGTTACGATTATATAAAGAATTAACTAAAGAAATTTTTTTATTGGTTGAAATTAAAAGTACAATCATTATAATAAATATTTGTTGTATTATCTTTAGAAGTTGAATTTGAGGTGCTGGTGCTGGTTTTGACGGTATTTTGCGGTGTCAAATTTTCAATTTCTTTATCTATTTCGGTCCCCGAGCTTATACCAAAGCGTTCCGTCGAAAAACTTAAAAAAACATTATGAAAATTGCTGAATATATTTTTGACGTTTATCAGCAAACTTCAAAACACTTGTTACCATGACAACATTCATATTGTTGGAGGAAGCGAAACACCAAAACGGTTATATCACGTCGTCAAAAGTATATTCACTTATCAATACATGGTAACTATGTAAAATTTGTAATTGCTATTGGCTAAATTTCAAATGAGTTATATAATCAGTAATAATATCACAAGAGCATAGAAAATAATCGATTATATTCCCGAGTCACGAGACGTATTCTGCGAAACACCACGAGAGCGTAGCTCGAGTGGTGTTTTAAGGATATAGATCGAGTGAAGAGGTTATATAATGGATTATTTTCGTTTGCTCGAGTGGTATTCGTTACGATTATATAAAGAATTAACTAACGAAATTTTTTTATTGGTTGAAATTAAAAGTACAATTATTATAATAAATATTTGTTGTATTATCTTTAGAAGTTGAATTTGAGGTGCTGGTGCTGGTTTGAACGGTATTTTGCGGTGTCAAATTTTCAATTTCTTTATCTATTTCGGTCCCCGAGCTTATAACAAAGCGTTCCATGTCGAAAAAATTAAAAAAACCATTATGAAAATTGCTGAATATATTTTTGACGTTTAACAACAAACTTCAAAACACTTGTTACCATGACAACATTCATATTGTTGGAGGAAGCGAAACACCAAAACGGTTATATCACGTCGTCAAGAGTATATTCACTTATCAATACATGGTAACTATGTAAAATTTGTAATTGCTATTGGCTAAATTTCAAATGAGTTATATAATCATTGATATTTTGTGATTGAAGTAAATATGATCTTATAAATTTTTTCATGTACATCTTGTTTGTTTATTCAGACATGGTTAACTCATTCACGGAAATAAAAATTTGTCCAAATTTTATTTATATTCTTATGTTAGCAAAGAATATATACAGAAAATTACTCTGATATTCATGAATTTCGACTATCGCCGAAATTAGCCCACATAATTCTAATAATTATTTAATTTCTTCTTTAGGTAAACTATTGCACAGCTATTGACATAAAACAACAAAAACATGAATCTTGTATATACAAATGTATATGCAGATATAGGGATGTTTTTTCCAACACCAACATCGCACGCACCACATTCAAATTCTAATTCAGCACAAGAATCAGCCGCTGTCGTCTGCACATGTAAATAAAGACTTGGCGACCGTAGAATGTACAATGGGAATTCTTTGTCTTCCACAGCTGAAATATTCTTTCGTCTTGATATATCTCTGTTTCATCATTCCGTATGCACTTGGCGTTGATAATTTGCAAATTTATATGGGAAAATAATGCGCGCTGCAGATACTATCGGAACAATGTTTACGCTCGAAGGGAGATGCACTAATGATATCAGAACTTATGTATGTTTGATGATCGGACGGAGTTGAACGAATTGTTAGGTAATTATGACATAATATTAATTAAAGTTACGATTCATCCTAAACATCAAAGTACATAAGTACATTGTTGATGTGGTAGTCGACTAATTCTATATGTACATTTATGTATCATACAATTTAATGTTGTGTTTATCTTAATCTATTATATTCTTTAATAACCGTAAGGACTACAGGTAATTATTAAGTACAGGGAGCTGAATTCGATTGAAATAGGTTTTATAAAACGGAAAATTCATAAATTTCATGTTGGTTTTCTGATGATCGCCATTTTAAATTTTTGAAAATCCTTTTAATTTGCTCAATCGGAATACAAGGTTGTGAAGGTTGGTGATTTTTATTAAATATTGTAGTTAAAATAATTATCTTATGAATAGTACACGTTATGGCTACGAACGTTTTCTTAACACTCATAGTTTGTTATTTTTAGGAAGCACCGAAATGAAATTAGCTTCACCACCAAATTTTAATTAATTTGTATTTTTGTAGTGACCCTCCAATTTATTTATTTAAATTATCACATTTCAAAACTTGTGTTTTCTACATTCTTTTAATATTTTTTTATATACCGCGTGTCTCGGAATTGCACGGCACTATTGAAGGTATGTGTTCTCTAGCGAAAAATAAACAAAAAGTTTATATAAATATATGTCTCAAATTAATTTATTACTAAGATATTGGAGCATAAATATATTTAGATCATAATACAACAAACATTCAAAGGAACTGTCCAAAGTGGCCACTGTTTTGTTGAATGCAGCATTCAGCACGACGAATCCATGCTTCTTTGGCACTTCGTATAGCATCAGGACGGTTCTTGATAGTTGTAGCAGCTTCTACGATCCGATTCCTAAGCTCTTCTCGTTTGTCAATAGACGAAGAATAGACCATAGACATCGTCCAGACCCACAAAAAAATCTATGGCGTTAGATCCGAGGATCGTGGTTGCCATTGAACAAGACCGTTTCCACCAACCTATCGGTTACCATATGTCGTGTTTAAATAATCTACGACAATAGAATAGTAGACTGGAGCACCATCATGCATAAACCAAAGCCCATGCAAATTGTCAATTGGAATATCTTCTAGAAGTTCGTGAAGATTGTTTAGCAAAAAATGCAATAAGATATTCCTGAAAGCCTAGGCCAAAAGAAGGGGCCAATGAGATTGTCGCCAGGAAGACCACGTCAGGCATTTAATGAAAAGGTATGTTGGTAATGTGTAGTAACAGTCATATGAGGGTTTTCTGCGGCCCAAGCATGGGTGTTTCGAAAATTTGTAATCGCATTTTTTGTAAAGCAAGATTCATCGGCAACCAGCAGGAAATTAGGATCTCGTGTGCATTGTATAATTAACCACTGGGCGAAATTTCTGCGTTTGTTATAATCTTGTGGTAACAAATCTTGCAGTGGCATAACGTGAAAAGGATACAATGTTCGCCATACACTGGTCGAGGAAACATCAAAACGAAGTGACAATCTTCTGGTGCTAGTACTAGGAGATAATAGTACAGCATCGTGTATTCCTTCTTCAACGTTTAGAGTTTGTCGAAATATTTGTCGACCGACATTTACTCGTATAGGTTGCAACGTTTCACTTTCCCTAAGACGTCTTTCAATGGCTTCAAACGTTTTACGATTTGGTATTCCTCGGTTGGGAAAATTTTCATAATATTTTCGAACAGCAGCTACACCATTTCCATTTACCTCGCCATATGTTAGAAGAATGTTTTTTTGTTTTGCAAAAGTGAAAAAATATGTGGTGTCTCACATAATAATTTAAAATTGAGCTGTCTCACAGTTTTCACTCATACGAAAATGCACAGAACTAATAAAAAGATGAGTAACTAACATAAACGGCGTTAAATACTAATTGAAAGATTTTTAATCATCTGTGACATAAATAAATGATATTCAATTATTTCAAAACATCTAATAACACGGCTACTTGATTAACATCTTCAATCTACAATATTTTGGTAATACATTCATTTGAGACATATGAAATGATAAAATTTTAAAAAGTAAAATATACAGCTACTTCGAAAATAATAATCTATTCTCTGAACATCAATATGGATTTAGGCAGAATATTAGTACAAAAACCGCAGTCTTTGATTTTGTGCGGGAGATCGTTGAATGCTTTGAAAAGGGGGAATACCTGTTGGGTACCTTTTTTGATTTATCTAGGGCATTTGATTGTGTCCCTCATAATTTGTTGATTCATAAGCTGCGACACTATAACTTTGATTTGAGCAGTATTAAGCTGATAACGTCATATTTAGAAGATCGTAGCCAACAGGTTCTCTGTAATAATCAACTGTCTAACAAACAATATATCACCATGGGTATTCCTCTGGGTTCTATTTTGGGACCTTTATTATTTCTGATATACATGAACGATTTCTCACTCAATGTCACGGATTCGATACCAATCCTTTATGCGGATGACACTACATTGATAAGTCGGGCTAACTGCATAGACAGGTTAATGTATGTGGATGGTGCTACCCAGACGGCTGCTAAACAGTGGTTTAGCTCGATTAAACTTAGTCTGAACTTATCTAAAACCCAATCTTTGTTATTTACACTTAAGGACAACCCGATATCAGCAAAAGATAAATATGCAAAATTCTTGGGAGTGTACTTAGACCCGACACTAAAATGGGAAAAGCACGTCGACATGTTATCCAGTAAATTAAATAGTAATATTTATTTATTAAGAATTTTGAGTATGAATGTGTCTGGAGGTGTAATGGTCTCAGCGTATTATGCACTTTGTCATTCACTAATGACATATTCTCTATTATCATGGGGTAGCGCTGCTACATAGGTGAGAGTCTTTGCTCTCCAAAGAAAGGCAGTTCGCTAGTGGCCGGTGACCAGTACAGGGAGGACTGCAGGGGCTCTTTTATTCAATTAAAGATATTAACACTACCTGCCCTATACATACTGGAGTGTTTATTGTTCATAAAGGCCAATATTTCCGACGTGTCATTTCACTCGGATAATCACGGGTATGATACGCGAAATAAAACTGAAATTGTTCCGAAATTTTGCAGACTATCGAAAAGCCAGAAATGTGCTGGGTATTTAGGTATAAAATTCTTAAACAAGTTGCCCGCAGAAATTAAGTCTTTACCCGTGAAGCAGTTTAAATCGAGGGTGAAACAGTTCCTGGTTGCAAGAGCCTTTTACTCATACGATGAGTTTTTAACGTGTAAACTTAATGTAAAAGATTTTAGTTTGTAAGTTGGTGATTATCTGTTATTTGTTATTGTCCAGTGTCATACTTTTTTTTTTTCTTTTGTCCTTATATAATATATATATATATATGTATAGATAGTTAATATGACTTGTGTAAGTACATTGTACAGAACACCAATAAAGATTGATTGATTGACTGATTGATATGTTTCTGTTGAATTTTCCATTTATTTTGTGCTAGCGAACACATACCTACAATAGTGCCGTGCAATTCCGAAACAGCCTATATGTTACATAGTAAAATTAACAATTTTAGGATACTTCAATCTGTCTTTATAATTTTATATTATATCTCTTTTATTAGGATTTTAGGACATAAATACAGTACCACAAGTACGAATTTATAAAAAAGAAGAAGCAAAAAAAAAACGAAAGTAGAATAAAATTAAAAATATTCCAAGCAAATTGTAAATAAATATCTGTAAATGAGTATGTTTAAAATGGTAGAATATTATAAGGATGAAAACGTTTCCATAACTGGTAAACCTCATGTCATTTTCAGCGAAGAGAAATTTCTGATTGTCCCTAAAAAGAAATACAACTTTCAAGGATCACACTTTTTATGTTTCCTTTACGAATTCGTTCTTACAAAGTACGTTTGTGACATACAGGTAACCGCCATACATTGATGTTGAAAAACGTTTAAAATCCCCTTAAATGAAAGGCTATCGTATTTAGTATTCACACAGTGTGCCTCATTTAATATTATGTTTGCGTTATTATTATGAATTGCTGCTCAATTAACTTCTTTTTTCTTGGACAGGCACCGTCTCCTTAACGCAAACACGCGGAACATGAAGACCAAAGAAACTTGATTGTTGATAATAGCGAAATCGACCATTATCGTCGACAACATCGTCCCAAATCGGGGTAATGTGCAGTACAAGTTTTATATACAGACTTGTCGATGATTTACTGAACACGTAATGCATAGACGCATATAGGTAAATTGTCTTCAGTTTGTGTAAAAAACATTTATTTGAATAAGTTTCCCCAGCGCCTATTCTCACCCTTTAGTATACCTTAGATCAGTGTTTTTGAATCTTTTCGATTACGAGACCTTTTCTTAAGTAATCAAATTCTGACGACCCCCTAGGACGGTAACTTATGCGGCGAGCGTGTGGACACCCTCCGCTCTGGCGATCAAACAGCATGAACAGAATCTTCAATCAGAACTTCGTAAATTAGCACGTAAGTTAATAGATACTTTAGCAATTCAGCTTTTAGTTCCACAACTCGTGTCAATACTTTTCCTTTGCAGAGCCACCTGGCCTCTGTGTGATAAAGGAGATTTTGATGGAGCGAACCTATGTCTCCACAAATGATTCTAAAATATTTAGGTGTGTTTGTAAAGACATTGATCACAAACGAAGTTTTGCGAGGGATTCCTTGATTTTATCCTTTGCCGTTAGAATGTTTTCTTCTCTCCCTTGAAGGCTGTTATTTAAAATATTTTGGTGTTTGAAAAGATCAGCGAGAAATGCTAATTTTAATAGCCAAACAGGGTCACAAAAGTAAATCGCGTATTCAGTTACTTGCCAGAACTTAAATCTCAAGCTAACAACGGGCATAGATGGATACTAAATCACTTTATAAATATACCAGCACTTTTCATTAATTATCTCTAGTAATCTGAATCGCCCTCGAGAATCCGATGTGAGCTTAGCATGCAAATTAAACAATCACTTTTATTTTATTTTGGAATTCTATATTATTATTTAAATTCAATTTTAAAGGTTCTATTTCATAAGGCTCCGCAACGTGGCACTATTCTGACATTATAATAAATTTAATTTGAATAGTACTATTTTAATATTGGCGCAGCAACGTGGCGCATAATCCTATCATATTATTAATAACATTAATTTAAATTTCAAATATGTGTTCTATTACTTTATGGCTTCCAACTTTGGGGCAATTTGACTAGTACCTTTACAAACCCAAACTCCATATGTAAGCAAAGGATTGACTAGAACCAGCATCACAATGTAGGTTCCCTTATATGATCATTATGTTACTAAATCTTAAGTGAATTTATTGACTACTACTAGTAGCTAATCTTGGACAGATTAGGTAGTAGTCATATGTGACAACTAGCCCCGTTTCAAATAAGGTTCTGGTTCACAAACACTACAAAAGTTTACCATTATAACAATTATTTTTAAATTGTAGCTGTTTACAATACCACGCAACAGAAAACGGCTAACGGATCATGGGCAAAGACGTTATATTAAGAGCCGTAAAAGTAATTAGAAACAGTAAATCCTTTAAAAACATAATAAAAAACTATGCTCAACAATAGAATCCTAGCTAGATACTATAACAATAAGCAAAGTTTCCAATCTGAATTTTCTTGTGGTGTACAAAAAAACTCGTCAAGTTTTCACTGACGACAAAGAATTATTAACTTCGTATTTAAGAAAAGTGTCCGACATATACTTAGGATTAAATCCTCGTGATGTACAAAAATTTACCTTTGAATAAGCAACTATTTTAGAGAGGAAAATTGCACAGACGTGGATTACTAACAGGAAGGTCGGCATCGATTGGCTTAAAACACGAAAAAACAGCCTACTCTTAGCATCAGAAAACCATAATCTACTGGTTTAGCTCGAGCAACAAGTCTTGATTAATTGAATTTGTCAGCGTTTTTTTCAAAAATTGATCACTGTTCAGAATCACTATATTGGCCCAAGTTATATATAGGATGTTAATGAAACTAGCATCAAGACTGTGCAGACACCTGACCATATCGTTGCCAGAAGAGGAGTTAAGTAAGTAGGCTCTACTACCGTAGCAGAGCGTGGAGCCTTGGTTACTATGGTTTTTGAAGTTTCGGCAATTGGAAATTCTATTTCTCCATTCTTTGTATTTCCGTAAGAGCATTTCCGACCACATTTCCTTACCAGTTAAAAATGTATTGGTGGTATTAAAAAAAAGATTAAGCAAAAAGTCTAAGAAACGATCAGAGATCCCTAAGTTTATATATATATAAAAAAAAAGCAAAAAACAAAGATCGACCAAAACTGGTGCTATAGTGCTGATGAGGAAGACACTTGCTGTTTAGTCTGTGGAGAGTTGTGGTCAACAAGCAAACCAAACGAAAATTGGGTAAAGAGCACAAAATTTATCCTGTGGGGGCTTATAATAAATGTGCTGGGAATTAATATTTATTACTACTTTGTTTATTTTATATTGAGGCCATTTACCCTGTATAGTGGAACGGCTAGTCCATTTTGCGGGGTTTGTTATCACATATGCTTTCCAACAATATAAATTGAATAAATATATTTTTAAAAAAGAATTATGGAATTTTATATATAGAAAAGTACTATGGGAAGGGCGCTTTTTTAACAAAAAATATACACTATGATAAGATTGACTGTTATATACAAGTGACCGAAAAATCCCGCACCATTGAGATTTCACTAATTTCACTGTTTTTTTTCTTATTGTTCCAGGACTGAAATATGTTCACCACTGAAGAGCAGAAACAGATTATTCTTCTATGTGGAAGAGAAGGAATCTTTAACAGAGAAGTTGCAGATGAATTAAATAGGAGGCATCTTGAACGACTGCCAGTGTCACACACAACGTTTGGCAGATTGCTAGCAAAGTTTAAAGTTACAGGTAGTGTAGCTGATGGTAACGAAGTGGCCGTTCGAGCACTTCAGAAGCGGTTACGGAAGGAATTTTGGCAAAAGTTATTGCAAGTCCCAAAATATCAATCCGGCGTACCAGCTTGGAACTACCCGTTCCTCGGAGCACAGTATGGGTTATTTGCAAAAGAACAAGTTTCATAAGTTACAATTGTTACACCACTTGTCCGAAGACGATCCTGTTCGCCGTATGAAAATGTGCTACTGGTTTCTGACAAAGTTGGAGGAAGACCCACAGTTTTTGTCTAAGGTTATGTTTTCGGACGAAGCTATTTTTTATATAAATGGAGATGTCAACCGACATAACCTGCGGTATTGGTCTGACAACAGCTATCACTGGTCCATCGACAGCAAGGAGCAAGCAGCTGATCACATCATGGTTTGGTGTGGCTTGTAGAAAGGCCCCTTACCTTACAATGCTCGGAGAAGAACTGTTTCTTGATCTGGATTTCCAGGCTCTGGGAAAACCTGAAGGGTTCATGCTGGAAGGTGCGCCCCCACACTATGGTACACAAGTGCGTGACTGGCTAGATGAAAATTTCCTCCAGTGGATTGGTCGTAGAGGACGAGTGGTGTGGGCCCCACGATCTCCGGACTTAAATCCGATGGATAGTGCTGTGTGTGGTTATGTAAAATATAAAGTGTACACAGTCAAGATTACAGACAAAGACCATTTTGTACTTACATAAAAGTAAGTTTTTAATTTCTAAATCGG
Source organism: Amphimallon solstitiale (assembly GCA_963170755.1). Lineage (NCBI taxonomy): Eukaryota > Metazoa > Arthropoda > Insecta > Coleoptera > Scarabaeidae > Amphimallon > Amphimallon solstitiale. The sequence goes on from OY720683.1 coordinate 27,120,362, forward strand.
AAATTAATACGTGAAATATTTAATAACAATTTCACAAATTGAAGGTACTTACCACGGTAAAATAAATAAATGTTATATGTGTTTGATTAACATCAAATAGTACTGTATACAGAAGTCCTCCGTTGTATATTAAAGATAATATACCTTCGGGACCGATCAACAAGACTCTTTCTTCACGTGCAAATTTGTGTAATTTTTGTAATAACAAGATAGACATCGTTGCCCCGAGGGCATTCAGTCGGTCTGCTGACCGACATGCCAGGTTTTCTCAAGTGCGCGGCATCGCGCTCATAAGTTAAACAAAAAGTACATCACGAGAGAGCAGCTCTGCTGATATGAAAAAGAAACCAATTGAAACGCAGTCGCCGGGTCCTCACAGCGGCACATACCCGATACTTTTGCCAGAAAAACGAGCTCGTTTTCCCTTTTTCTTCTGCTCCTTCTTTGTGACTTCGACGTCGTCGAGCACCTGGCTTTAATACCGAGCGCAATGCAAATTCGAGACCCTAATTACAATAATTCCGCGACTGGGTGCTCCATTCTTTGTGATTTTTCATTGTGTGAAGGCTTGTTCCGTTGATTTTTACAGGATCGTACCGATTTATAACATACATGGCGTCAATGCTATGAAACTAACAGTTGATTAAAAAGTATGTAAAATATGCACACTATCTAACAAATAAAATGAATACGAATCTCCCTGTATATATTTTTAACAACATTTTGAACAAATGTTTGCTGTGCTAAGAATCTTAACCCTTGAACGACGGAATTGGAATTATTTTTTTATTTGCAAAAGGCTGTTGAACAATAAAACGAATACAAAATAGTTTAATAATGATATATTGAGCAACTAACCAAGTTTCCCGATTTTACATTTTAAAAAAAAGGTGTTACCATATGGTAAATAGAAATTTTATTATTATTATTATAAATTTACTTTCTAAGAAAAATTGCACTCCAAGCACAATCCAACATTGTATTTAGAGCACATTAATCGTACATTTGATGAACATCCCTCTCCACCACAACTGTTTAGTTCTTTGTTTTGTGTAGACACTACAAGTGATCAAGGCCGTCGTAGCATAATCGTCCGACACACTATCCAAGGTAATGTTTGATTTGGAAGTAGATGGTCTCCCCAGAGCTTTTGGCAAAACTTTACAATTACTCAAGTATGTTTAAAAGATTGTTCTTCTAAATTCGGTCGTCGAAATTCTATCTGATGTCTGAATTGTCGGTGTTTGGAATATGATGTTTCATGTCTGAGCCATTGTATGTATGGTATTGTCTACTGAACTCTCTTCGTCACACGTGATCTAGATAATTAGTTCCATGGAGAAGTTGGTTATTCGCTAGTCATACCCACCCTCATCATCCGAAATCTTCAACTGTCAGAATATGTTCTGGCATATGCTAAAATAATATTATTTAGTATTAATTAAGTTAACTATTAATCACAATTTATTCAGATCAATAACATATATACAGTATTTACCTGATTATAGGTAAATAGTTCTAATTTTAAAGTTCTATAGAAATCTAATTTAGGATAATCTGAATACATATACTTTAGTCATATAGGTTTTCCCGTGTTACAAATGTAATCAAAAATAAAGTACTCTAAACGAAAATGACATAAGCAGCTTTTTAAGTCTTGAAGCCATTGTCGACAATGACACTTAATGTATGTGTGCATCTCAAACACATGCATATATGCATATACGTTTTACGTATAAATGTATATATGTAAGTCACAGTATTTATAAAGTACTCTCTTTGTGAACACAACGGTAAGGAATTAGTCTTAGAACGGTGACAATAAACTTATATTATATTATTTTATTACATACCGATTGTGCACAATAAACTTATACTATATTGTTTTATTACTTACCGATTGTTGGGTATTGTAATTTGTAAACGTGTAATATTTCCTAGAACTAACCATTACGAAACATTTATCGTCAGACCAATATTTATCCCTTCTACTCCACAAGGGTAGGAAAAGAAAGATTCAATTTAAGTTAGTGTCGATTCAAAATCTAAAAAGTGAACATCAATCACCAAAACAACGTACAACAGTACAGTCACACTCGTAACAGTAATATTTGCAAACATAGCATACTACAATTCAAAACATATAACATACGCAACAAGTGCGCCAACAATTCTGTGCAATATATATAGTTTTTAGTTATTTAAGTGATGTTAATTGTGAATTTTTAGAAGTAAAGTCAGTGCATCCATAATATTGTGTTTTATTATACGAAACTAACCGGCACCCAGCAATTAGCAAACTATTCCGTTGTCGCCAACAGAATGTTTGAATAAGGGGGTTCAACACTTGGCCTTTACGCCCATATGATTGGCATAAGCCATTTTCAGTGCTACTTCCAAAGTTAATTCATCTCTATAAAGAATGTACCAAATAGTATGTAATGGTACGGCCTATTTCTATATATTAATTTTATATTTTTACTATATTTAAAGAATTTAACTAATTATATTGTTTATTAAAAATTATAAAATATATTTTAAAATCAATGAATATATATTTCTGTAATATTAAATCACATTTAGTCATAAGTTATATTATGTATTTGTGTATGAGTATAGTGACGCATAAACATCCGCGTCTATCTAAGATTGGTGTTGCAATCACACGGTGACACAATTATGTGCGTGAAAAAGCAGTAGGAAGGCCCGGACTATTTGGAAAGCGGGGAATCACAAACTTCCTGCTATAAAAAGCAAGAATACGTGTTCAAATGCAAGAGTCACAAGTTAGACTTAGTGTCGATAGGCAAACTCCAAATAATAGACTCCTGAGTAGGTCGACAACAATCATAAGAATTGTTGTTAATTATAATTTAAATAAATAATAGACTCCTGTAGTGAGTCAGGCAACAGTCATAAGTACATTTGGCAGAGCAGGCTGATTCTTCACGTCTTGGTCGTGAACAAAGAAGATTTCGCCGAGGATAAACAGCGCCGAAGAGAGAAGACAAAAAGAAGTCTTAATTATTAGAATGATAAATGATTATTGTATATGAATGTGTTTTTGATAATAAAGAATTAAAGATTTAAATTTCAAATAGAGGCGAATTAAATAAATATAATTTTTATATAAACATCGTCTCCGAAATATAAAGTATAACGAAATTCGATATGTTTTATCTATGGTTTGTACGTATATAAACATGCATAAATGTTGTATGCAGCGTACGTTGTAATTTCTTGCCTCTGTTGTTTACGTTTAAATATAATGTAGAGTATACGTAAACTTTCTTCAATGTAATATTTATAAAAGTGTATAAAATTTGTCTATTAATGTGTTTTGTTTCTTTTGTGTTAAAAAAACAAAACATTACATTGTGTAGGATATTTCCTGGTCGGTAAAAATATGTAAAATTCATTGATTTTGAACATAAGTATTATTTAATTATAAAATGGATTTTTGTTTTTATTAACACTAAATAATGTTTGGGAACCTTTTAATTAATAATCTCTTATTAACCTGAATCGCCCTTGAGAAAGTCCGAATTGAGATTAGCAGGCAAATAAACAACATTTTACATTTTATTTTAGAATTTTATATTGTTTATTAAATTCAATATTTAAAGGTTCTATTTCATATGGCTCCGCAACGTGGGACCATTTTTATATTACACTAATATATATAAAATAACTTTAATTTGAGAAGGTTCCGTTTTAAGTATAATTTTGCGTTCCATTATAATCATAAAAACGAAAACAATTTTGCGGAAAATACTTATCCTTAAAACCTAAAACACATCGACTAATTTAACTATCTGAGCATAAGGTGACATAACCTCAATCATCTGAGTTTAGTATTCCAGTCATAGATAACGCCACTAATTTGAAAGGTGTCTGTTACCATATGGTAATGCTAGTCGTTCTAGAGTTAGATTAAATTTTCATCGAAAAATCGGTATCCTTTAGAGAGAAATTCCTTCTGATATCCAAGCACCTAATAGGGCATATCCCGACCTTTGGATATACCAAATCCCAGGCATGTTCTATATGCGACGGGTATAAGAACAAAATACAATTGAAAATACTGTAGCAGAAAGTATAAATATGGGTGACAATTATGACTTTAATATGTAACACATGTTGCGCAAAGGAATCGAAGAACCTGTCCCAAAGTCCTGTTATCTTTCAGAAACCACGGAAACCGAGGTAATTAATATATAGGCAAATAAATTGAAAAACAAATTTCTTTTGGATATGTATGGTCACATAGTAGCTTTATTGAAAGAGACCATTCGTATGTTATAAATGCATTTATAAGGAGTGGTAAGTTTCCAGACGAGCTAAAAATGGCCCAAGGTCGTACCTGTATACAAGAAAGGCGACAAGTCTATTGCTAGTAATTACAGACCTATTTCAGTGTTTCTAGTACTATCCAAGCTCTTTGAAACTGTAATAAAGAACAGAATTATGCAGTTAATGAAAACGGCAATACAGGAGCAGGAACTTGGTTTGTACAAGAAAGTAAAAAGAAAACAAGAACTCCCATTACTTGTGCTTCATGTAATCTGGCAATGTGTCTAAGTGGGTTTCAGAGCTTCCACATATAAATTACATAATATTTATAACTAAGGATAATTATGTGTTATTTGAAGCAGTTAAAAATGTTAAATCCTAACGATTAAGAAAGTTGACGCGAAAAGATTAAAGCATAATTTTATAGGATCGTTGCATTTACTATTTTCCTCTTTTTTATACTGTTTTTGAACCAAGCAAGTATAAAAATCTGAAAACAATTAAATACACCTCTGCATACTAAATTATAATATTATTCCGCACCATAATTATTATTTCTACGAGTCTTTCCGGTTACCTATGCGGAATAAGTACCGGCCTAGCGAATTGTATTCATGCCCAGTTCTTTCACTCTCAGATTGGTTGAATGGAAGCTACCGAACTCACCTGGACTTCCGACGGAAACGCTGAGATTTCAGAGAGTCGCAGAGAACAATGAAGCACACGATTGCCAAGAATGTTGACTGATTATTCAATCAATTGTTAAACACAATGGATGTGTGTATAATAAGGTGAATACATAATTGTAATTGACGTAAGAGTACTTATTATTCTTGAATGGTATATGGGGAAAAGGTAAAAAAGGAAGGGTGGAGAGGAAAAAAGTGTTGATTTTCGTTAAAGGACTTGAGTAATAATAGATCACAGAAGAATTAAAATATTAATGCACTAAACTTGCGAAAGTTTTAATAACTTAGAAGAATTGTAATCCTCTTATTATCATAAACTAAAATTAAATTAAAAAGAAGGTACAATTGAAAATAAACAAGAATGACATATTAAGATTTATATAAATATTGAGTATAATTTGTTTATAATTAATATTAAACATCAACAATAAATAAATTTAGGGGTTCGAGAGTATGTGATACTTTCAAGTCCTACATTCTGATTGGTCTATAGCTTTAGCGTGTCATGGGAAAAGCAGTAACAACAGAGAATTTTATTGAATTATAAGGCAAACGACATCCCAAAATTTGTATCTTTGAAAATAAAATTTAAGCATTTTATGAACACCTGCAAGTTCAAATGAAAAATATTGTATTAAAGTACATTGAAACCAATTTTCAACATATTTGACAATTTCATATACACACAACCCTACAGTTGGGATAAGATACTTTCTAAATTTTAAAAGGAAATGAGAAAAAGAATAATATTTCGCTACGTAAATACAATGTAAATTCCATTGAGAATAGAAGATTAAAATAAAGATAACCCTTCATTTACTTATTCTTATTCCTTATACTGAGTAATATGAAGCAGTTTATCATCGTGCACAAGTAACAGACGTTAAATTTTGAGACATCTTATGTTGTTACTCGAGACTAAAGCCTTAGCCTAATGTATAATAATGATTCAAAACCTGTTGAGACCTTTATCAGAGTTCAGCAGTCCCATATTAACGATTCGATAAGTGCCCTTGATTTATCTATAAAGTTGTTATTATTATCTTAATTATATAAATTGTTCATTTTATTTAATAGTTATTGTTAAAAAGGATATAAAATGACAATATGTACAATGTAACAGTAATTCTTGGAGAGTAAGCGCTCTCACACTGTTAAATCACGCAAGTATACATATACGAAAAAAAAATTTTCGTATATGAATAAATGTATGAATGCACAATAACGTGCAGACAGCTGTTTCGACCTTACATTGGTCTCATCAGTGCACGAACGTGTTTTGATCTCAATCCCTCAAAAGCTTAGAAAACCTGATATTGTCAACTTACGTACCAAACGCCATGAGAGATTCTCAGCGGCATCTGTTACCCAAGTGCGACATCGCAAGGTAATGTTGCCCTCCGTAGCACAACTACTAATCATGCAACTGTAGATATACTGATGAGACCAATGTAAGGTCGAAACAGCTGTCTGCACGTTGTTTGTTCGCAATGCCGGCTTAGAGTAGATGTGCATTCATACATTTATTCATATACGAAAAAACTTTTTTCGTAAATGTATACTTGCGTGATTTAATAGTGTGAGAGCGCTTGCTCTCCAAGAATTACTGTTACATTTTATATATTGTAATAGGTACGCCACCTATGGCGTGTTCATTGAATGCACGTATATCTACAGTTGCCTGATTAGTAGTTGTACTACGGAGGGCAACATTACCTTGCGATGTCGCACTTGGGTAACAGATGCCGCTGAGAATCTCTCATGGCGTTTGGTACGTAAGTTGACAATATCAGGTTTTCTAAGCTTTTGAGGGATTGTGATCAAAACACGTTCGTGCACTGATGAGACCAATGTAAGGTCGAAACAGCTGTCTGCACGTTGTTTGTTCGCAATGCCGGCTTAGGGTAGATGTGCATTCATAAATTTATTCATACACGAAAATTTTTTTTTCGTATATGTATACTTGCGTGATATAAAATGACATTGAACTTATTAATTGATATTATATCAGTCCACAAGTTAATTATCTTGCGTTCATAAAATTCATTATTTACCATATTTCTTTTATATTGCTTTTTTGTTATTGTGGAACAGATATAATGACATCTTTTGTTGAAAAGCGTTACAAGCAAACTGTTTTATCACAAATTTAAATTGACAAACTCGATAGTAAGATATTTAATAACAACCAAGAGAAGCGAGATAATAGTATAGTTAAATAAATAACCTCAGTTTTAAAATAAAGAGTAACTATTTTGGTATTTAAATAAAGTTAGAGGTAATAAAATATTAGTAAAATGGTATTTTAATGATTCCCAGAAGAAAGCGTAGCGAGTAAACACTACTGATGCGAGCACCTATAATTAAGAAAAATATTTCATTTTATCAATTATATTTTCAACTACAATTATTTGGCTTTTTGAAATATAATTATAAAGCTTTGACTGCACCCCTTCCACTTCCGCAAACCAGCCACCGTAAATTTGAGTTGTATATTTTCATTGAAACACTGTAAAGCTTGGAAAAAAAGCAAAATTGGAAGAGCAGTACCGAAACACGCAACAATTAATAGAAGAAAGCTGTTATAAATATCCTACCTTCTACTGGTTCAATTTGTGAGAGGGGTCAGAGAAGGACAAAATGATAGGATGGGGTCCATTGTCCCTTTCTCTAGTTGCAAAAGTAGTACATACTTTATTAATTACATATAAAATATGTCAAAAGCTGTGAGCTTTTAATTGCGATGTAGAGAAATAAAGCTTTCGAAATGTATATTTTTATGAAATAGAAAATAATACTTAAATGCAATAGAATAAAATAAAAAGTAATTCTGTAAAGAAAGAATATGGAATTAATTACTTATTTATTGTCATACAAATAAATAAATGTTTATCGCCGAACAGTGTAACCCAGTAATAAGGCAAGTTAAAACATAATAGAAAATTATACCTAAATAACAGAACAGTACATAAAAGCATAGCATAAATGCATAGTTAATAATTAAATAAAACGCAAAAGTACCATGAAAGTAAAATAAAGTAATAAATCTGCAGCTAAGCAATTAAAAGAATTATTCTAAATTCACCGGTAAGAGCGGGTTATGGAACAATCAAAAATATTGCATTCTGAACAAATGCCGTTACACATTGACCATATAAAAGAAATCGATGAGCGAGATAACTAGTTACTTTTGGCCTAGTCGATATAAAGTGTATCAGAGTTATGAGAAGATTGAGGAGCTACATGAAGGCCAAGTTTTGAAACAAGTTGACTAGCGTCTCTGATTATGTAACAATTTATATAAAAATGTAGGGCCTATATTGTTACGACGAGCTTCGAGAGAAGTAACTAAAAATTTCTTCAGTAAGATGATACGAGGAAATTCTCTATATGGATAAACGTTGTGCTCTTTATATCGTAAGTACTTTAAAAATCGTATTTGAACATTCTCTAATGAAAGCTTAAGAGTTTCGTAATATGGTCTTGAGCGTTTACAGACTAATAAAAGATGTAGAATTGCGGAAGACAAAACCCAACATCCTATTAGCAGCAGCTACTACATCCTGAACATGATTACTAAATTTCAAAGAAGAATCAACATAAACACCCAAGTCGCGGATACCTACAAACCTGGAAATATGAATAGAGTTGCAGTGTAGTCATACAATAGTGGTGATAGCTTCCGAGTGAACGTTTAGGTTCAATCCATTAGTAGTGCACCAATTAATAACAGCAAGTAAATTAGACTGAAGTTCGACATTCCTTCAATGTATTTGTAGATGTATACAACTTCACGTCGTCGGCGAACATTAGTATATTGCAGTCTATTTTCCCCACAAGATCATTCATGAATAATAACAATAGAAGAGGCCTAAGATTGGAACCCTGTGGCACACCAGAAATAATATGACAAGTGTCAGAAACAAAATCATTGCAAGACGATCAAATGCCTTAGATAGATCTGTATAAATGACGTCGACTTGGCTCTGCCTATTGACGACCCATGCGGCGTATTAAGCAAATATGCACAGATTAGTGACAGTAGAATGTCTGCCAACGAATCCAAGTTGTTCCTAATCTATAAGGCTACTAACTTGATGGTAGATGATCTGGTAGATGGTCGACTGAAAACCTTTGGCAAATTAGATAAAATTGATATGGGCCAATAATTGGCTATATTGAATATGTCGCCATTTTTAAACACTGGATAAACTCTAGCCAGTTTCCATACTTAGGGGAAAGTAGATGTATTTATAGATCGTCTCAACTTTAGTATTCAGTTGTTTAGGATATTATTCTATATTATTATATTATACAGAGAGATCGTAAACGGTTGACAGTGCCGCTTCATCGATATATCAACTTTAGCACGAGTTTGCCACACGTTCATTGTTGTAGTATGAATACTTAGTTTGTACATAACTTCGCTAAGGTGGCTGTCAATCCAATATTCTGTCATTTATACATAATTGTCAGTCATATAAGCTTTCTGTCGTTTCTCTTTCCCTTGGTTTACTGCGTTTAATTGAATATTAGAAACTGTCACTCTCAATGCAATAAAAATGCATATTTCGTTGTTTCTGTAAGTCATTTTTTTGTGTTTATACGAATATCATTATCATTTTTGCATAATTTTAAAGTTGCCTTGAAATCAACAATGCCATTTACGGGAGAACAAGATAAGTTTATTGTTGAGGCTTATTTTCGTCGCTGTAACAGAAGAAATGATCCATAATGTGTGTCTGCAAAGTGAAGGATCTTGTTTTGAACATACGTTATAATATTTCTAAATAATATTTTTAATAAAGACATTATCAATTAGTGAATGTATTTCTTCAGTATATGCGGCAAATACACATTGACAGAGAGGTTATGTTGTGATACTTACACTACACCGATAGTACCAATCATAAACATAATAACTCGAACTGACAACACTGCGCCTTGAAATAAAAAAGACAGTTTATTACAAGTTGCTTCCGGTAGTAAAAGAGGTATATATACCATAAGAGACAGTACTGAATACTAAGGTTGAGACGCTCTATAGTATTAAATAAAATTTTCTAACCAATGCGCTAGAAGTAGTGTAGCACAGTCCTTCATCTAGAAACTAGGTATCTGATTGCAACCAGAACTCAAAGTGTTTTGTAGAGCCTTAATTGATACTGCAAAGAATATTTGATTCAGAAATATTAGCAGAGGAAAGCCGAGTCAAAGGGCGATATACTTCAAGAAAAATCTAATGTAAGGAGTACTGTAGTACTTAGTAAATGCAAAGAGTAGATTATATCAAAATCTATAGAAGTTGTTTATTGCATACTGATACGTATATACATATATGTTTCACTCTGATATATTGTGACATTTCAGATTTAACATGTCAAAACTGGTAACGAACATCATCATATATTTTGTAATAGATAGAATGTATTTTAAATTTTATTTCGGCAAAATTGTTGTTTTAAATTGGTGCTGTACATAAATTTTTATTTTGCACAATATTTTTATCGAGTGCATAAAACAGGAGCATTTTTTGTTTGCGAATATGCTTGTCGATCCATGGTATATTTTACTATTGTAAGTTACTCTATCTTCTGTGTGATATTTGCATGGAAGAACCGTCCGAACCTAAAATTAGTAAATTTTATGTGTTACGCCCGAGTATATGTTCAGCCACGTTTAACGGCCTGAACATTCAATAAACGCATCTCTCCAACTTCGTTAATTTTCTCTGCAAGCTTTCGGCAATCTTTGCTTGTTAAAAGAATATTTTATGTTTCTAACTAGCCATTTTATGTGTAACTTTACCAATTCAATGACCACTAGTATAGGTATATACATAAATCTATTTTTATTTGAATTTACGCTTTATTCATGTCAGATGTATAGATTTCGAGAAATTAAATTTATTATGAATTGTTATTATGAATAAGTCTCGTGCAAATTTACATTTATTTAAATTACAAAAATTTTCTTTAAATTAGAATATGAATTTGTTTCTAATATTCATTTTTAATTTACATCTATCCACATTTTCTATGTTTTGTAATTCGTAGTTCAATTGGCATTGTCTAACATGTGGTGATGTCTGTTGTTTCCAGTACATTGAAGATTTTCTAACAGAACCTAAAAATGACAGCCTGTCTTCCTTTTTTTGTTACTAGTTAACTATAATTGTCAATAAAATCACTAATTCAAGGTGATTCCGATTAGTTTTACGCGATCGAAGTTTTGAAATGTTTTAACTGCTTCATAACAATTTGGTATATCTTTTGAATGGAAGTCAAAAGAAAAATAATTATAATTAAATCACTAGGCAGTTTTTTTTTTGATTTTTCATTATTTAGTTTTCGGACTTACACTACACTCTTTTTCCACTCACTGATTTAGTTGGAGTGAATTTGAAAAACTTTGCGCCGAGCAAAATTTTATTATATTTTAGGTCGCACGTGGAAAAGTCATCAAGACAAATAATATATTATAATTCTAACATGTTTACACTATGAACCTTGTTTCCCACATTTCTTAATGTAATATTAGATTGATCAAATACCGAAATAAATCATCCTTTTGTTTTTCTTGTGTCGTGCATTAATCCTCATAAAATACGTACATTCTAGATTAATTTCTCAAATCAAAATCATAAGAAATTTTATATCATGTTAAAACATTTGTGAATTTTTCATAATTTTGATTCTTTATTTCTTACCATTGTAATAATAATTTTGTGGAAAAATTGACATATTAATTGCTGTATCAAATCTTGAAGCTATTATTGATTTGCAACTATGTTTATGGGCAATACTAATATTACGCAAAAGAATGAGGTGTGGCCACCACATGACTTTCTTATACGTATGAGCGTTTCAAATAATACAATTTTAAAAATTAATTTATGCAAAAATTATTCAAAATCCTATTCTAAGTACTTCCAGTCTCTTAATAAATCTCTAAAGGATACATACTTTGTGAGATATTTGCAAAAAAATGCTACTCGCTCTAAATACTTTTGTACTCTTGTTAAATATATACCTACTGAATGCATATTTTATGATATATTTGCAAAAAATCGCTATTCGGTAAGAGTAAAAGTGTTACTTCCGGTCCGAATTTTGAAATTTATTTTATATAAAAGATATTGAAAATTAAGTTATAAATACTTTTATACTCGTAATGTATCCGTCTAAAAAGCATGACTTGCGAAATATTTGCAAAAAACTGATCTTCGATAAGAGTGAAAGACCCACTTCCAGTAGGAATTTCAAAAAACTTTTATAATAAAATGTTTCTCAAATTTAATTTTGAGTACATATGGATTCTTTATAAATTTGTTTAAACTTGGTAGTTGATGAAGTATTTGCAAAATTCGATCTTTTTACTGAAGTAAACTTTTGCTTCCGGTTTGGTGATTTTACTGAAAATCTAATCAGATCTTAAGAGAGAGATTATACTCGTAAATACAAAATTTGTAATTTATATCTACAGCGGTTTGACCGCTATTGTGGTCACACACACACAGAGAGAGAGAAACAGACACACACACACACAGAGAGAGAGAGAGAGAGAGAGAGAGAGAGAGAGAGAGAGAGAGAGAGAGAGAGAAATTTTTTTAAAACCACTTTTTTGGTATTAGGGAACTTCAAAACGTGGACATCTGCAAAAATCTCGAGGTCGAAAATTTTCGCCATCACAATACTTCCTTATACTACGTATAAGAAAGTGAAAAGAAACGTTTTTATAGCTTCATTTTATAAGGTACGTGCGTTTACGAAGGCATCAAACAAAGGTTACGGCCCTAAGAAATCTTTGGTATTTCAAGAAGAGGACATACAAAAATATTTTGTTCAAGCTCTTGATCGTACTTTTCTGTTTTCAGGTAAGAGCTGTCATATTTTGATAGTTGTGACAAATATTGAGAACAATATATCGCTTTTTAGGTTGTCGTTATTTGTGGCATATATGGCTCAAGCAGAAGACATGAAATGTGTGATTTACGTATGTCGGACATTAAGAGAGAGGTTTCCGTTTTCATTATTAATATTCGACCATCTAAAACAGAAAAAGGTCGAATTGCTGTTTTTTATTCTGATATATTTCATGCAAAGTTGTTTTGTCAATATATTAAACTACGTCGGGAAAATATATTCCGCGTTTTTTGGATCTCCCAGATGCTGTAAAATATACGGGTTACGCTTTTGGACGGTCGTCTGCAACCATCATAGCGAATAGTGGAGTGTTGATGAACTCAAATATCAGGTTGGGTGGAAATCATCGACTGTAGCTAGTGGTTATATCGATGAGTCCACCGTAAACAAATTACGTGTTTCCAAACGTATTCCTGGTGCTGTTAATGGAACGGGTGTTGCATCAACATCATCAGATATCGATGTCCCTGTTATCACAGAAAACCGGAAGATCGAATCTGCTATACTTTGCAAATAGCCAATGATAAGGATTTTGAATGTTCTGGCCTTACCACGCCGCATCGACATCGACATCGCCTTGATTACTCTGTCAATCGGACATTTATCGAGGAGAGTGCTGTATCAGTACCACGCACTATCGATAAGAAAATATCGACAACTCTTCGTTCAAGATCGGCAGATCGACTTCTCACAGCGGACCGATCTAAAAACATCGGGCGTCTGGCAGTCAATTTAAATGTTTCCTTCGATGTATTTGAAATTTAAATGTATGAAGTGTCGCGTGCGCTATATTAATTAGTCGTTTTTAGATAGTGATTTAAGAAATAATTAATAGCAAATTTTAATAAATAGTTAATAGAAATTAAAAGAGCATAATAATACTGATATAATTTTTCTATTTTTTAATAATAAACGAATATAAAATATGCTGCCGGTGAACGTAGCTTTGGTAATAAATGAAGAAGAACGGGAGCGACGAGAAATTTTACAGAATTTTTAAATAGAACGAATGCTAATGAGAAATGTTACAGACATTTGTGCGTTACAAGAAAATGAATTTCAAAAAACTTTTAGATTATCTTGCATGAGGGAAGCAAATTAGAAATAATGTAATTAGACAATATTTTACTGATTAAATAGATTTAATTAAATTTAATAAAGTATATATAAAAAATTGTAATAGAATATTGTATGTCATTTGTTTAGGAAAGTACTAAAAAAGTGATAACAAAGAAGAAGAATAAAAAACAAATCAAAAAAAAAATTAAAATTATTCTTGAGTATACTAGAAGTAACAGATATATACAAAAATAAATGTCCGTTATTATCCTCAAGAATTCATAAAATATTATGATAATGTGAAATAATAATATCCTGTCGGTGGTTTACAATTAAATAATAATATTACTTTAATAATTTCAATTTCTTTTAGAGGTATTTGCCCGCTTTGTAGGGTATATATTTTACTAATATTATTAAAATAATACTTTATGAATGGAAAAGTTGATAATTACATTTAAACAAGCTTGAAGTAACAAATAATTATCAATTAAACTTATGCTGTTTCCATTCTCGACAGCGAAACGATTAGTGAAAATAGCTCGACAAATTTCTGTCGAGATCGACAACAAAATTTGGGAAGGGGAAGCGATGTCGATGTGGCGTGGTACCAATTTCTGTCGATCATTGCTACCTATAGAACAAGGGTACGGTGCGGTGTGGGGGACGTATCGAGGCGACTCTCTTGTCGATGCGGCGTGGTAAGGGCCCTGGTCTTCGAATTTTTAACTATAATAATTGTACCATTGTAATATATATATATATATATATATATATATATATATATATATATATATATATATATACATATATATATAGCGAGTTTTTGCAGTTATTTCCGCTTCTCGCATCCTAAGCGCCATTTATCTCTATCGTTCCACTCTTCCTCCCGTAGACCTCTCTTCCTCATTTCTTCTTTTATATTTTCCATCCATCTCCTTCTTGGTCTGCCTCGTTTATTCCTTTGAGGTGGATTCCAATTCCATACTCTTCTTGGTAACCTTTCTTCCTCCATTCGACGCAGATATCCATATCACCTCAGCTGCCTGCCATTTATAGCATCTATAATAGTCTCCTTCACCCTCATTCTATCTCTGATGTTCTCATTTTTGACATGGTTCTATAAAGTTATTCCGCAGCATCTTCTCCAATATGTCATTACCGCCGAAAGCAGCCATTGATTCATTCTTTTGTCTATCACCCATATCTCTGACCCATATGTCATAACTGATTCAATGATTGCTTTAAATATGTTCGTTTTTGTCTTTTTTGTCAGGTTCTTGTTCCACAGAGTAGGATGTAATGCTTTCGTCATATTATTTGCTCTGCCTATTTTCTTCATTATGTCCTTGTCGTCTCTTCCGTCCTCGTCTATTGTGACCCCCAGGTATTCATACTGGCTTACATTTTTTATTGTTTCGTTGTCTAACTCTATATCCCGTCCTTTCCTTCCTAATACCATATACAGGGGTTTCTCCATGTTTAACTGCCCCACTTAGTATATTCCTCCATGAGCTTGTTCAACATGTATATCATATCCTGTTGATTCTCCGCTACTACTATTTGGTCATCTGCAAATAGTACCGTATGCATCGAGCTACCATTAATGTTTATTTAAATAAAAGATAGCACTACCTGTTTGTTACTGTTGTAGATAAATTTGTTGTTACCTAAGCGTCTTTTAAACTCCACGGTGTTTTAAAGACCCGCTTTTGCAAACAACTGCGTTCAATATACCTTGATTATGATTCAGATATAATAAAAAAAAGTGAATTGAGAACCACTTTTGTATAATTTGAAGCGCACGTAAGTATAAGAAAGTCGTATGGTGACCACACCTCATTTTTTAGTTTAGTTTGTGTCTCCAAAGTAAACCTCATTACGTAACAATATCTCATACATACTTTTTTCGTCTTGTTGGATGATTTAATATTTTCCGAGCTATAAAACATCCACAGGATGCAATTTTTTTCCTGTATGCTACCACTGCTGTTTCTGACATCTTCCGGTAAATTAAATAAACACGCATGACAGGTTACAAGTTTTCTCTGCTAAATCTACACAGTGGTACAAATTACCGGGGCACGTGAAAAAGAAGGAAAAAAACAACTCTTTCAAAAAGAGGTATAGAAAAAAAAACCTTATCTTCTGCAGCACTGCCTATGTACACCTTTTTAACGATAAAATTGAAGAGCTGCTTTCGGTCGTGTGTGGCGGAAGTGGAACCTCTTTGAAAACAGGAAATTGTTTATCAAGTTTCAGCACGTGCCATTTGTCGCACCCCGACATACCTCATTCTATTTCTTTTTTCCTGTTTTCCGTAGATATTTTTTTTGTTTGTTACCGACATGAACCAGAAACTCACCCTACCGGTTGTTTTATGTTGCTAGACGGGGGCTATTATCGATTCAGACAGATACCGTATTGGCTGTTGTGGCGTCTGCGAAGCCGTGTACTTAATATTATTTAATTATAAATTTTAATACCTGCTTTGTGTTTCGTGTGGCAGGTGATGTCAACTTCGAAAGTGGTAATTTGATGATTATAGAGCGTACCTGTAACACATGTGTCTGTGTGTATGTGCGGTCGGCTTCTTGAAATGTTATAGCTTAAAATACCGCATTATATTACAGTCAGTACAATATGAACAGACATTTTATAATAAATATTACAAAAACTCTTGGGACTAAGAGTCAAGTAGCACGTTTGTGCTCGAAACTATTTTCAATAATATACCTCGATTTATATGCTTTTACACATCACATTCATTTTAGGTCATAATGAAATACGTCACATATAATACAATATAATATAAAGTTACATACAGTGTGACTAGTGAAGTCCGCATCATATGGGATTTTTTTTTATTAATAGATTTATTCTAAATTTGAGTTTGGCATCAATTTCTGCTTCGATCAAGATGAAAATTAACCAAAAAAATAATAGTCACGTGATTCGCATTATCTGTCAAATTTAAATTTTTTTCCAAAAAAAATTCAAAAGTGGGGTTACTTCTCAAAATATCGAAAAAAGTTATTAGAAAAAGTTTTTCTAAAAACAATTTTTAGCCCATATGCAAAATACAGCTGCATAAGATAATTTAGATTTTTTGCCAATTTTTTTGTAAATTGCACCACTGTTGCGAAATAAGACAACGCAACCTACATAAAACTTCTTAGTTTTAACAATGCTTTATTCCAGACACATTTTCTTTAAGGCAGCGCCACATTCAATGTGTGTTTTTCTATAAAATCCAAATAGGGCTATTAAAATTTGGTCACATGTGATGCAAAGTTTATTTGTTTTTGACTCTGTATAAAGTAACTTCATAAAATAACTATTTTTGAAAATGCAGTTTGTGTCTAAAAGTAATACACATTAATATTAAGAAAATAGTTTAATTGAAAAGTCAAATTTTCTAATAAAATAATCATAATACATTATAAAAATGAAACGCATTTAAAATTCCACCTTTTCAATTAATAACAATATGTATTTTTGGTATTTGAATATTAAATTAAACATAATTTTAAAAACCTAAAAATTAAAATTACATTTCTGTGTGCCTCCCATTGCGTTCAATACAAACAATTGTTCTTCTTGATACATCTTTAATGGAGTTTCTGATACTAAGAGGCCTTATTTCTAAAATACAGTTTCGAATCACCGTTTCCAAATGATCAACATTACGGAAAGGTTTTTCTTTGTAAACTTTTTGTTTTAGGTAACCCCACAAGAAAAAATCAAGTGGGGTTAAATCCGGAGACCTAGCCGGCCAGTATTGCTCCATATTACGCCCAATTACTTTGCCCCTAAATATTTCCAAGAGGCGTTCTTGAACCCGTCTTGTAGTATGGATGGGAGCACCGTCACACTGGTACCACAAATTATGCCTTATTTCAATAGGCATATTGTCCAAAACTTCAATGACCTCGGTGTTAAGGAAGCGTAGGTATTCTTCAGAATTTAAATTGCCTCTAAAAAAATAAGGCCCAACAACTTGATCGTTTAAAATACTGCACCACACATTAGTTTTAAAGGAATACTGGTCCTTGCATTCTATTATAAAATTTGGATTTTCTTGAGACCACCATCTACAATTTTGAGAGCTAACAACGCTGTTTGAAGTGAATGTGGCCTCGTCGGTCCATAAAACGTGAAACGGAAAGGACACATTTTCTTCTTTTTCCCCCTGGTACCAAAAAGAGAATCCCAAACGTATGTCAAAATCTTGTTCCTTAAGAGTATTTATAAATTTAGGTTTATACGGCTTAAATTTATTTTTGTGCAAAATATTCCTTACACTCTCTCTTTGAACGTCAGTTCTGCGAGAAACATGTCTAATACTAGTTTGACCATGTTCCACAATATCTAGGCAAACATTTAATTGGACTTCTTCACTATGTTTTATAGGATTGTGAGGTTTTTTAAATGAACTTTCCACCGATCCAGTTGATTTAAATTTAACCATAATCCTACTCACAGTAGATTGTTGCACATTTTTGCCTGGATGCCTTTCATTAAAAATGTTGGCCGCTACATGATGACTTGTGTTTTCACCACATATTAATACAATTTCAATTCTTTCCTGTACAGTTAACATTTTTTTTATTTAATACGCAATATTAATTAAAAGCCACTATGACAAACAGAAAGCGATTTGACTGTCAGTAATAAAGCAAGGACTTGTTGATCTTTTTATCATTTGTTTTGCGGCCAACTTGTGTTTGGTGCATCATCGTAAGGTTCAAAACTAGTTAATTTTTTGGAAACTGAACTTAAATAATAAAAGACTATTTTTACTTTTTATAACATAGCTCCATAACAAATTTTAATAAAGGGGTTTTAAATTAAATCATTAAAACCAGTTAAACTTACGTAAAGTTAAACGAAAATTAATTTTCCACTTAATGCAGACTTTACTTGTGACGCTGTGTACTTGTCTGTATTAATATTAATGTGTATTACTTTTAGACACAAACTACATTTTTAAAAATAGTTATTTTATGAAGTTACCTTATACAGGGTCAAAAACAAATAAACTTTGCATCACATGTGACCAAATTTTAATAGCCCTATTTGGATTTTGTAGAAAAACACACATTGAATATGGCGCTGCATTAAAGAAAATGTGTCTGGAATAAAGCATTGTTAAAACTAAGGAGTTTTATGTAGGTTGCGTTGTCTTATTTCGCAACAGTGGTGCAATTTACAAAAAATTGGCAAAAAATCTAAATTATCTTATGCAGCTGAAATTTTGCATATGGACTAAAAATTGTTTTTAGAAAAACTGTTTCTAATAACTTTTTTCGATATTTTGAGAAAGAACCCCACTTTTGATTTTTTTTTGGAAAAAAAATTAAATTTGACAGATAATGCGAATCACGTGACTATTATTTTTTTGGTTAATTTTCATCTTGATCGAAGCAGAAATTGATGCCAAACTCAAATTTAGAATAAATCTATTAATAAAAAAAAATCCCATATGATGCGGACTTCAGTGGTCACACTGTATTTAAAATAATTCATAAAATCCTGTTCACTCCAACAACAGATATGAAGAAGATAGTTTACTCTTCAATTTAATTTTAAAAACTAGTAATGCGAGACATGCTCTGATTTCATTTGGCAAAACATTAAGTAATTTACAACCCACAAAAACCAGGGTCTTCTAAAAAGAAGTCGTTCTATGTACAGGAGCCAATCACAATCATAGTGGTGGGTTTCATAGTTATGCGACAAACTAAAATCAAAGCTGCTGCGTTTTCTATATACATAACATAGAACCTCAAAAATGTACATAACCTAAAATGTAAAAATTTGATTACCCCTGAACACATTCCTATACGAGTCGCCCTGCCGGAGATTAAAGATAGTTCTAATAGCCCTCGTTTGTAAAATAAAAATACGAGAAACGGCACTACTCATCTCCCAAAGCACTATTCCGTGACGCATCCTTGAATAGAAGTCAGAATAGTAAAATCTTTTTAGTGTGGACAAATTACAAGACTTGCCCAATTGAAAGAGAGCGTAGCACGATTTGACGAGTTTAGAACACAACTGGTCTATGTGTTCCAACCACTTTAAACCCTCATCGATAATGACACCGAGCTACCTACAATTGCTAACCAAATTAATTTCTGAGTCAGCCGTGGTAAACCGTGAGATGTTAAATTTCCTTCTGTTATAGAAAAGCATAAAATGTGTTTTTTCGATATTCACGACGATCCTATTAAACTTGACGCACTTATTTACTTCCGACATGGCCACATGAGCAGTACTAATAACATCGTCAACAATTCTCGATGAAACCATTAAATGTATGTCAACAGCAAGTAGCATCAGTACCATTTAGGCAGTTAGGGAAGTCGTTGATAAAAAATTAAAAACAACGCTGGCTCCAGGACAGACTCCTGTGGAACACCCATACATACATCAGTGCTACCAGAAGAATTTCCGTCGATACTCACTCTCTGTCTCCTTCTCGACAAATATGACTCGAACCACTTCAAACAGGCACCATTTACACCGTATCTACTAAGCTTATGCAGTAATATTAACTGATCAACAGAATCAACGCTTTAGATAAGTCTATTAGCATAGTTAGACATGGAAGATTGTGGTCAATCGAAGTGCAAACACTGTTCAGAAATCAAACATAGCTGTATCTGTCTGGGGAAAAGCCATGTTGAATTTCGGACATGAGTTTAAAATGAAGAAAATAATTCATTACTCTTTTATTTACAATAAATTCATCCACCTTGGAGAAAACGGATAGTATACTTATGGGATGGTAATTGCTGATATTATTTGGAGCACCCTTCTTGAACATCGGGCATACCGTAGCATGTTTTAACTTTGACGGAAATACACCATTCTCTAAAGAAATATTTATTAGGTAAGCCAGTACACTCGTTATAAAAGGAAGTGATTTTTTTAAAAGAAGCGATAGTACGGAATCATCACCAGATGCCATACTAGAACTTAATAGGAATTATAAGTTAAATGTTATTGTTCAGAACCAAAATGGAAAGATGGTACTGCGAGATAATTGGGGAAGTGGATAAAACAACAAAGATAATAAATAATTGTCCAATATGGTAAAGAAACAAGCAAGCAAAAAACAATATTCAATCAATACCGAAGGGTAAAAAATATTCGCCTGAAGGCTTATGCAAAAAAAGTTATAGGTGACTACCAACTAGGTTTCAGAGGTCTACCATCGACGCAATCCATATATTTAAACCAGATATTTAAAAAAATCCAATGATTATGACGTCACCTTACATATGCTATTTATGAACTTCGGAAATGCATGAGAATGGCAAAAAACCTTATAATACTTATGAAAACGCCATTGTCTCGTTGACATGCTTTAATTATGACACAAGAAGGAACATCAGACTGATTTGAAATAAACAAAGAAGTTAAACACTTAGATGCACTAACAACTCTATTTAATATAACCTCTTAGAAGGAATAATCAAACGAACGGAGGTAACGGGAAATATTAGAAATACATTGCTGCGTATATAGCATAAGCTGGCAATTTGGTCATAATAGCCAGAGACGAAGAAAGTTTGAAAGGCATATTCAGAATATTTATAGAAAAGGCGTCAGGTAGAGGTCTACATATTAACGAAAGAAAACCAAAGTACATGGTGAGCAAAAGAAACATTTATGCCAGAAGGAAGAACAGGGATATGGGAAACTATGAATTCGAACTCAAATATCTTGGAACAATAATTGACATAAACAACACTGCGACACACTGAATACAAACAGGGAATAAAGCGTATTATAGGTATAGGAATCTACTGAAAATCAGAAACATCAGAGTGGATACAAAAATGGAATTCTCCAGGGCAACTATAAGACAAAGAGTAAAGTACGCGGTAGAGATGATGATACTCACAAAAAGAGACGAGTAAAACTAAGAATAGTTGAAAGGAAAGTAGTAAGAACAATCTATGGCCCAAACGAAAAGGATATCAAATGCGAAAAGTAATAGACCACGAAACGACCAACTAGCGAAAGAAAAGAAATAATGAGACATATAAAAACACCAAGGACTAAGATGGTATGGACATATCAACAGAACAGACCCAAGAGCAGCCAAACACAGAATAGCCCAATGAACATCGCGAGTAAGAGAACAGACGGTAGACCAAGAATTCAATGGGAGCAACAAGTGACAGACGACCTGAACAAAATAGGAATAACAAACTGGAGAATGAAAACTATCGAGGAATCAGCTTATTGACTAACATGCTGAAGCTGCTAACTGCAACAGTGAAAGACAAGATAGAAGAAAGATTAGATATGAAAGTGAGTAGCTGTTTGAGACAAACCATATGGGGAAACGAATTTATGACTATAGAAGGCAAACTGAAAGTATACAAAACAACAGTGAGACCAATTTTAACATACGCAGTAGAGACAAGGGCAGACACAAAGGGAACAAAACAGAAAATAAACTACGTGGAAATGAAAGTATTAAGATCGATAATAGGAGTGACACTAAGAGATAGACAAACAAACAGTAGCATACGAGAGCAATGTAACATACAAGACATCAACAAATGGTTGAAAACGAGAAAGAAAAAATGAAACGAACACGTCGATAGGATGCGACCAGACTAACTAGCAAACATATCTAAAAACAGTAAGCCATACAGCAGAAGACCAGTAGGAAGACCAAAAAAGAGATGGCAAGACAATATACAATCAACAACAACCGAAACCGAATAAGAGGTAGACAAACAGGAGAAATCCTAGTCGTACGAAAAAGAAGAAGAAGAAGAGAATGAAAACAAAAAACAGAAGAGTGGAGATACATAATAGAAAAGGCGACATCACACAAAAACTTATAGAATATATTAGTGAAATCTGGAGTGATCTCCCACAAAAATAAAGATCAAAGAGCCCAGAAGAGCGTCTGTATATATGTTATTCAACTAGTAAATCACAGATCAACATTATTGCACGTGTACTTAAGTAAAAGTATAAATCGATTAATAGTTGCAAAACCAATACTTCGAAAGGATGAATTCGAGATTATAAGGGTGTCCATTTTCTATCCACTATATAGCATTCGTAGTATTGAAGATACAGGATCGGCTAGACTAACAAAGAACTTCAGAGTTTTGAGGAGTATTTGATAGTATTTTCAGATTTTCATTTATTGTCAACTTTTGAAGTTGTTAAACAAAATCCCGAAATTTTGAGTTATACAAATCTTTGTAACCATGACCTCATTAAAGTGCTTATTTTTTTTCTGCCTTCATAGCTATAGCGTATGGTATGGTTAGCTCTCTTTAATTCTTATTATAGCAAAACTGATTCAATTACTATTTCTGAAAAAATATTGTGTAAGTAAGCTTTGAAAAACTATTTTCATGCGAAAATAGTAAAAGAGTAAAAAACATAAATTAAATTCAATTGATAATTTTAACTTTACGACATATTTATTAAAAAATGAAAAGAAAATAAGTACTACAAATAGTACTGAAACTAAAATATAAATAAATATTACAAATCCAGTTAGGAAAATAAGCAACTTTTTCGTTACTATGCTAATAATAGTATTGTCAACGATATATGTGAAGAAGATAGCCAGATTAACAACTATTTTCTAAGTTAGAAAATAATTTAAATAAAGTATAGAGCATCTACAAAATCATATCAATTAAAAATAAATTCAAACTGGAAGATGCAGAAACGGTTTTAAACTCGTCAAATTTTAAAACATAATAAATACCAGCAATGTAAATACAATGTTATACATCAAAAAAGAAAACTGCGGGATGGCTTTTGGAAGAAATAAACAATAATCTCCGTTTTTCGAGCACAATATTTCTTTATATAACCCAAACAAAATTTATCAACAAATAGAATATTTAATAAACAAAATAATGTTTGTTGACTTCCACTGTACGATGAGGATTATCTTACTGTGGAAAGACGACTTCAATGTGATTTTGTGTTTGATATAAACTATTAGGTTGGCAACATATGAATTATCACTTTATTATAATTACTTCAGTTATCAAAATCTAATTAAAACATTAAAATTACCATTTGTATGCGCACATTTACATGTATGCTCTTCAATAATGAGATGGACAATCGACCATCATTAATTCTCGAAATACCGCTTGTTTGTTGTCGAATGAATAAAACATTTCCTGGTTTTGTGAACGCACAAAAGTGGATTTCACTAGTTGCCTGCTGGATGGACGGATGCGAAAAGCCGCCAGTACTACAGCCAGTGGTCTTGATCCGATGGAGCGTTTACCACCTGTCGCGGAGGGCACGCGCCACCACCTGGTCTTTTTCTTAAGGCGTATAACTTACTAGACCGGCAAAATACACAACAAATATCCGCAAACACGTGCCCATGTTGTGCAGTTGTAAGATAGTGTAACATGATAAAGAATCTAACTAAAATAAATCCATATACTTGTTCACATCACTATTAAATTTAGACTTTGTATTGATATACTGTGAACATTTTTGTTTTCAACATTATTACTGAAAGTAAAATTATTTCTTCTAGATTGGAAGTTTGTGGAAATTAACAGACTAAACAGCTTCTTAAAGGTCTCCAAACTGTGGTCTGCTTGTCAATAGAGTTAATTTTGTTTACATTATTCTAAAATTTACAATGTAAGTAAATCGTATAAATAGTAAGCAGCTCTTTCTTTTATTTAAAGATGACTTAAGAAGCATAATATCCGACTTATACAGGGCCCGGCAACGAAGCGGGGACGGAAGATTACAAGCTTATTTGAAAGTTAGTCAAATATTTAGACATCGTATATTCTTGCGCGCCATCAAGCGCACGTTTTAAAAATATTTTGGTTTATACAGGCTGTTCCAGATGGAAATGCCAGACTAAAGTTGCTTTTTTTTTAAATGGAACCCCCTGTATATTAATAGATAAAATAATCCGCGCTTGAAAACTGGTTACATCGATATAATGCTGTATGGGTCTAAAGTTGATAGTTTCTGTGTTAATAATTATTTTACTTGATAAATTAATACATTTCAGTAGGCCATTCTGCATAAGGAAAAACAAAAGATCCGAAACCAACAGAATAAAATATTTTTTACTAGTATTGAGATTCGTTGCTACGTGAAATAAATTCTGTAACTGTTCGCGTTATACAGAGTGTTCACAATTTCGCAAAATCGAAGAAATCTCGCGATTTTTAAATGGAACACCCTGTATATCAGTTCATTTTTGAATTGTTTATTAAATTTCATGTCAGAAACATGTAAGACGTTAATACTTAAATGTGACTATTACTGAGCTCCTGTCGTTTTTTGATATGCTTTTGTTAGTTTTTGCAAAAAAGTCAATTTTTTCAAATGGAACATATATTATTTCATTTTTGAATTTCTTATTAAATTTCACATCAAAAACATGTAAGACGTTAATACTTTGAAAGTAACTATTTATTACTGAGCTATTGTCGCTTTTTGATATAATTTTGTCAGTTTTGTGGTTTTAATTAATATATATATTAATTTATCAAGTAAAATAATTATTAACACATAAACTATCAACCGTAGACCCATAGAGTATTATATCGATATAACCAGCTTTCAAGCGCGGATCATTTTATCTATTAATATACAGGGTGTTCCATTTAAAAAAAAGCAACTTTAGTCTAGCATTTCCATCTGGAACAGCCTGTATAAACCAAAATATTTTTAAAACGTGCGCTTGATGGCGCGCAAGAATATCCGATGACTAAATATTTGACTAACTTTCAAATAAGAATATAATCTTCCGTCCCCGCTTCGTTGCCGGACCCTGTACATTGTTCAAAGTGATGTGATTTTCTATAGGGAAAAATATTTTAATATGAGTTTTAGGAGAAAAACTTAGTCTTTATAAACATTTTTAATTGTCTTGAAACTCATTTTGGTAAATAAAAAAAACAGGAATCATTGAGATAAAAAACTTGAAATTATGTCGAGTTGTTGATTTTAAATATAACTAAGTCCGAGTGTTATATTACATTATCAACGTTAAACAAAAGGCAAATGTCTTTTTGATAAAACTTTTATTGTTTTTGTATTTGTAAAAAAGGTTGATCACTAAACTCTAACATAATTCCTCATAATCTTCTCCACATCCAAGAAAATCTTCAACTCTTTTTCTAAATTGTTTGTAAACTCTGTTCAACATTTCAACATTAATTTCTCGAACAGATTCCGTAAACCGCATTATTAGAGAATTTAAATCATTTCCAATTGTTTCTTTGTACATTTTTTGCTTTAGGTAACCCCAAAGGAAAAAAATCCATTGGTGTTAAGTCCGGCGCCCGAGCTGGCCAATGTATTGGTCCATGTCGTCCAATCTGTCTATTAGGAATGAGTAAATTTAAGAATTCTCTTACAATAAAGGTACCATGAGCTGGACATACATTTTGTTAGAAGTCGATGCGTCGCAATTCCTCTTGCTCAAGTGATGGCAATAAAACATTCTGAAGCATTTCCAAGTAATTGTGGTTGATTTAAATTTCCATGAAGAAAATAATTCTGTTTAATGACATTCCGCATCAAACATTAACTCTTATATATCGCTAATTTCGAACATTAATTCTAAAATTTGGATTATCTTTTGAGCAATATCTACAATTTTGTGAAGAAAGAGTAGCGTTTTTCGAGAACGTTGCTTTGTCACTAAATATTAAATTCTGATAAAAAGAAGCGATGTTCCATAGTGCTCTCACCAACCCATAAACAAAACTCGAGTCTGAAAGCATGAACTGGATTTTCTAAGGTATGCCTACATCTACATCTAGGTTTATATGGATAAATTTTATTCGCTTTATAAGTTGTGGTTTGCAATAATGTATGACTACATTAAATGCACTTGCTCGCTTGACTAAAAAATCCTAGGATGGAGAAATTATAAAAAAATTGAATATATCTTATTCACAATACACTCTTACCAACAATATATTTCATAAAAAGTGTATAACATGCCAAAATAAACAAATTCTAAATCAAATTAATAACTTGATTATAGCGGCTGTAGAAACAGGAAATGCTATGTGAATGGAAGAGTAATTAGTGAAACAAAAATTATAAAATAACAATAAATATAAACATTAAAATAGGTGAACATTATTTCAACAAGTATTTAAATGAATATTCGTTCACTTTTACACATTTTTGAACACGCTTCCGAATTGATAAATCAACATTAATAAGGAGTTGAGTATTTCTATTTTTGAATATTTGTCGAATAAGTTCCCATATAGCATCTTTTCTAGGTACACGGATAAACTGTAACCACAAAAGAATGAGCGCCTTTACATATCCCTATAAAAATACTAATATTGTGATGTCAGAAGACTTCGCAGGCTAGCGTATGGGACTAGCTAAATTTTTAAATGTATTAATTACAAATGATATTTATTTTAAGGTTCTTGCAAGAGTAGTTTGGTTAATATCCAGCAAACGACTTGTTTCACGTGTACTGACGCGTGGATTTTCTGTTGTTGCCATAAGAATTCGTAATTGATTTTATAATGCTGCCAGTAGTAATGAAAGTAT